>PNEQ01107803.1:0-14029 GCA_003012365.1 Medauroidea extradentata
ATACCAAGCAGATGCCAGAGTTGCATCACCCTGCAAGTGCCTCCTATACCCTATCCATTGTAAGGTTGCAGCTAATTCAGTCAAGTGAATGACAATAAAATTTTTACAGCATAAATGTCATTTTAATTATGGAAAAATACAAGTAAAGTTTTTAACGGCACAATCACAATGTTAGGAATGAAGACATAATTCAATTGCTTTGATTTACTTTGTTAGAAATTTTTATTTCTGCTGCAACCTTAGAGTGGACGGAGTATAGTCCTTGTTCTCGTCTACCATCCTCCCCCTTCCCACTTTCAGGCAAGAGTCACCAGTCAACATTGCAGCTTCTAGGAGAATACGTCCAGCAGAATGGCAGGCAAGAAAAGCACAGGTTTGTTTCCCGTGTTCGGCTGATGTCGTGTAACTGGCAACTCGTGGGAGGAGAGAGCAGATAGCAGTCAAGGTCGCTGTCTGCTTGCTGCCTCCTGTGCTACGTTGCCATGTTGTGTGCACTGCACTGATGCCATGCAACCGTCTGGCTGGCTGCACTGCCTTTTGCGGTTTATCACTCAACATCTTATCACTTAAAATAATATTTAACTAACACAACATCTGATTTTTCCTTGGAAAAACTAATGGAAAAATAACTTTGCACTTGCGAAAACGACTCGACGACTATGTTTACAAATTTTCGTTTGGGAGGAGGGTTAGTCATAATTACTATTTTGGGTGTGTTACATTGTTTATGAAATAATTTCACTGCAAAATGTCACGTATTCCTTCCAAAAGCTACTGGAAAATCACTTTGCACTTGTAAAAATGACTCGGCGCGAAATATTTACAATTTTTTTTGGGGGGGGGGGGATATAGGGTGGTAAAACTTACCGTTTTGGGCTAAAAATTCTTCAAGATATCCGTAAAATTCTTCCGCCTCTTAGAGATCCAAAACCATGCATTTATAAATTACCGTATTTGCTGACGTATAAGATTAACTTTTGTTTTACAAGTATCCCTGCCCCGTTCTTTTTACCACGCATCGCAGCTAGCATCATTTGGCGATCGATACATCTGGAGCGCGTGCCGAGATCCTTTGTCTCGTCAACACATTGCTTTCGGGTGACAACGGCGTACAGGAATACGATGACTTTCTGCAAGCAGCTGCTGCAGCCCGTGGCCGGGAACTGACTTTGTCGCCGGTCACGTGTTACCGTCGCTGTGCATTTCCTTGGTTCTTAGACGCCCTGAGGGCAGTAGTGCCAATGTTATTGGTTTCTGTATCTCCTATGATATTTATAAAACTGTAATAAATGCATTACAAATATTTAAACAAGATATTCATGTTTCTGGCAAAGGAAAAAAATATTTTTCTGCCGGGTATTTCAAAATTAATCATTAAATATTTTTCAAGATTTTGTACCTTAAAAACAATGACTCGTCTTATGTGCAGGGTCGTCCTATATGCCGGCAAATACGACAGTAATAACAATCACATGCTGTGTCAAAGGCAACACGTGGCAGACATCGAGAGCTGGAACAGGGATGGGGAAGCGCAGAGTTGCTGACAGCCTAGTAGACGTGATGCGCGTTACTTGCAGTACAGTGCTCATCAAGAAAAACCAAGCGTATGACGACAAAAAAAATGCAACAAACTTTTTTGGTCCAGTTACTTCATACTACTACTCCCTTTTTCAATTCGAATGCTTAACAGTTCTCGAAGACTACCGTAAAAATGGGTGTAGAAACACAGACTTTGTACCTTTTTAAATAAAAAAAAACCTTCGAAATACGGTAATTCGAATCACCAAAATTTCGGTCCCGAGCACTTCGAATTGAGGTTTTACTGTAGCTTAATTCTTTATACCATTTGTCTCAAAAAACTGCATAATAAAACCAATTTGTAACCAAGTTACAAATCAATTTTACGTTAATAGCCCTCGTCTGGGTTTAAAAAAATAATCCTCTCAAAAGCAGGGAAATTCAGGCCAGTGCCCTTAAGAGGCCTACATACCAGCTGTAATTTTTCCCACTTTTGAGGCGTGGAGACGGGAGCAATAATAGTCGGACTGCCACATTTAATGAGTACCACTTAGCCTCTGTTCGCAATGTTAACTGGTTTTTTTTTATATAAGTTTTCTTTGCCTATGAGAGATTTTTTTTTTTAATTATAGACGCATGGTTTCACGTGTGTGTTTTTTTTTATAGCTGAACGTAATGGAGATAAGTTAAGCTCTTCAGTATTTAGGTGTGACAAGCTACAACACCGTTCATGCATCAGGTACATTGGCATCTTAAGTTATGCACTAGAATTTGTCTTGCACACAATGAAAGATTCTATTGGTCATTCTACACTGCTCATGTTACCAGTTTAAAGTGTTAATTATGATGTAAGATGTGTGAAGAGGGATATGGAGAGTCATACAGCATTCATTTACATATTTTAATTACGTACACTGTGACTGCAGGGACACAGGAATTCAGGAAATATTGGAAAAATATACAGTATGGTGGGTTTTGTTCAAATTCATTTTTTTATACCCTTCCCCTTTCTTATTTAGCCTCCAGCCCCTCTATTTGCTGCTCGTGTATGCTAACAAAAAACGTAATAACCCCTAACTCATTAACTGGAAATTAAAGGAAAAAAACTTATGTTCTTAACAGAACTTTTTTGTGAAATGTTTGTAAAATGGAAAATGGTAGATTATGATGTGTGGCCAAATTCAAATATGGTTTTTCACATTATTTATGTGTGTTTATTTCTTTGTACGTAGTGTGTACATTTGGTATATAAGAATGGTATGTACGAATTCCATATTTTGACAGTTCATGTCTGAGAAGCGTGTCTGTAAACAGGATTGTTGAGACTGTGCTTTTCCAAGAATCCAGGTAGGTTTGAAGCTCCAAACAATGGAACGACCAGGCACATTTCTCAGACGACAAATGTCAAAATGATGGAAAAGTTACGTAAGATAGACTATAGTTTAAGATTTACCTTACTTTCTCTAAGGTGGAATCAATTACTGTAATAGATGAAATAATTTATTTAGTGTAAATGTTTGGTTGATAGTGTTTCTATCTTCAACATATTTATAATCATTTTTTTTCACCTCGGAATACGTTAGACTTCAGCAATTACGGTACACTTTTGGCCACTTGTACTAACTGCACAAAAACACAAACATTGCACTGACATCTGAAATTTCCCTCACTTTTGCTACAGGTTGAAATTACTTATCAACTTAACCGCATCTCAATCTCAAAATTATTCAAAACTTGTTGTTGTGATGCGTCACTTCGGCTGAAAATACTTACATCGCCGTTAACCAAGTATCCTGGTCACGGCACCAGAATGTGATGGGTTAGGACTTATGCCTACATCGAAATGACTTACATAACATTTCACGTGGTTAGTTGTGATCGTATAGTGGTCAGATTATAGTACTCCGTAGAAGGATGCTCAAATAATTGCTCCATTTTGTTGTGATTGGTTTATATTAAAAACTTAAAAAACCGTACCAAACAGTTTTGCTACAACATGGCGTTAATTTCTACAGAATTCACATCATTACCAAAAACATAGAACTGACGCTCCCGGGAGAGAACACTCTGACAGTTGCCGGAAAACTCAAAACAAACACAAACTTCACATAATTAAGTCACGCAACGCAAACAGAAAGAAAAATTTTAAATAGATGAAAACTATTCTAAGTTCCCATGGCTGTTCCGTCACCTCTATCACTCCGATAAGACAACATGTCTCGCACAACCATCTCACTCCACGCTCGCTCGAGCAATAAGTAAGTATGGCCAACCCTGCGATGCTTGTTCTCTCCCTGCAGTGCCTCTGGCGGCCACCCCGTGCACTAAGGTAAAAACGTAGCAGAAAACTAAAACTACATTAAATTTAATGAACAAAAACAAACCTTATACTTCTAAACAACCTGTAAACTGAAAATATTCTTCTGAAAACCATAATTACATATTCATTTACAACATAATTTTTAATAAATTTAAACTGTCTTTTCATTGGCCCACGCCGGCCCGCGCAAACATATCACTGTCTCTCTTGCACACTCGACGAGTGGCGGCGCACATACACCCCCGTGAAAAGTAAAAGTAGGATAAAATGGTTAAAAATCTAAATTTAGTGATTCCAGGAACTGGGTAGGCACACCTATGCCGCCAAACAAAACTAGCCAACAATACACCCAGCCTGGAGTTAAAGTACAATAATAAATCAAATATTGAAACTGCTGCAAATGACCATATTAAATTTAAATTAAAACACAAAGTAGTCTCAGCCTAAACAAACCAAATAAAATATAAAATTGAACAATTTCAATACTGATACAGATCAAATGCCAAACAATACCTTACCAAACTCCTATCAACAATATCTGAATATAATTAAATAGATAATAGCATATTCAATAAATCAAACATAAGGAAATAAACAAAAATAGTAACATGAAGGAAATAACCAAGGCCTAAAAGTGGGTGGACCGCCTCACACTGTTAGGTAGACCTTTATGTAAATTCTTTACTTTGCTTAGTGTGAAATATAATTTTTTGTTTCACTGAACACTTATGTGTTTTAAACAGATGGCTGACTTTATACAGTGCATATTGTACTTCTCGTAAATAAGTACATAGCAGAATTACAGTACGGTAGATATATATTTTTTGTAAAATTGCATACTGTGTAGAAATGTTTGTAGATACAGTGAAGTTCAATTATTTTAAAGAACTTCACAATAAATAATTTCTCACTTTAAAGTATAAATTAAAATACCCCTATACAATGTATAATGTGTTCAGTTTAAAGAAGTTTCAGTATAATGTACACAGTTCTTTACTTTTATCATGTTTCTTATGATATTGTACATTGTTATTTTTACCTTTTCAGCCAAGAACACTGTACGTATCTGCATAAACAGAGTTGTTAAGGCCCTTTCTACTGCTTTCATTATAATTATTTTTTTATTCCTAAAGGAAAGCAGATATAAAAAAACTGTTGCCCAGTTATGTTAAAAATTAGTTTTACCGTGTACAGTAGTATATTTTTTTCTGAACAAATAATTATGTAGATTTGACTAATTATTTAACTAATGAGAATTTATTTGTGTAATTAGCTGAAACCATTATGTATTTTGTCTAGAAATAAATAGTTAACACAGTATACACTGTTCTTAACAAAACTGTGCAATAGTTTTCCAATATCTGCTCTCTTTTAGGATTAGAAAATTATTATCATTAGAACAGTAAAAATGGTGGATCATGGCCTTAAGAAAAGCAGTTTAAAGGCCAGGAAACTAGATTTATTTAGCATCTTCTTCACCACGGTTCGTATAGAAGGAGTTGCCTATATCTGGTAAAATAACAAATGAGAAAATATAACTTAAAATATTGGGGAGTAGAATAAATATAAACCCAAAGTGAAAAAAATGTCAGTGGCTATGTCTTAAGTTTTAGGGTTTGATTCTTTGAAAATGAAATATGCAAATATTCATTTCTGAGTTATAGTGTTAATTTTTGAGGAAACTCTACTAAAACAGCCAATTAATTTAGCTTAAAAGAATCATAAGCAACAGTGACTGTAAATCTTTGTTTAAGAATTTGCTTGGTACACTAACAATTATGACATTACCCGGCTTTTATATTTATTATTTTTATACTTTTTTTTGTTTTCGGGGTGATACTTTATTAATAAATAAACTACCAATATTTTTCTAAAGTCTTAACAAAATAAAACCAGTTTAAAAATGAATCTAAAAGAATACCTGCATAATAATAAAAACATTTTAATGAATAGATTGTCATGTTAAGAAATACAGTAAAAACAATCAGCAAATAAGCTGTCATGTGCTATATATTTTACACTTTTTGATTTGTAGAGATTATGGTGTATCGCGAAAACTTTTTCTGCATACATACCCTTGAAAACACTACTTTTTGTGACATTTGATTGGGTGATCTACGTTTGACACAACGTAGCTGTCTGCAGACCAATAATAGGTAGCAAATATTACAATAGTTGGATTCTAATTGGCTTAGTAATAATATGGCAACAGCTCATTGTACAAACAAAATATGCTGATCTTTTAATAAGATGAACGTACGTTGAAAGCCAGCAGACAGTCAAGTTTTCCCGCAGTAAAGCATCATATATATGTAGTAAGTTGTACTCTGATTGTAAATACTGTATGTGTGCAGTAGGTCCTTTTGGTGAAGTGTTTTGTATATACATTGCATATGACTACAGTATGTATTTCTTATGTGAAAATGTTTTCTTGACAACTCTCAATATGTATGTGATGCTTGAGAAATACGTAAATGAAACATTGTTGAGTACTGTACGTCTGTTCTGTGATAGTTACTTTGACTGTAGCGGAGACTTAACAGTTTGAATAGTGATTTTTTTGTAAACAATCTTTCTTTTTTCAAGCCGCTGGAGCTGTTTGTTGAGTTTGAACCAGAGCCACAGGGCACCGCCTCCCTTGCACAAGTCCACAGAGCCAAGCTGAGGGACGGTACGGTTCTTGCAGTGAAAGTGCAGCACCCTTACGTGAAAGGAAACTCTATCGTAGACATGAAGACAATGGAGGTGAGTGTGAGTGCTGCGTGGAAGTTTTGTCAGTGTGAGAACTCAGTATTACACAAGGTATTTTGGTTCTATTCGTCCTTGTTAACGTACGTAATTTAATGCCATATTTTAGTTGTAGTAACACAAATACTTGGGAGGTACAATACTAAGCTAACAATGTTAGCAAATGGGTGTACTGTACCACAATATAATTATGTACCAGCCTATGAATACTTATATTCTGATACAGATTTTATTTTTGTTTTTATCAACACTTTAGTTTCGTGGTGCACCAACATTGATATTGATTAATTGTAATCTGTGTGTGTGTGTGTTTTTTTATAGTAATGTGTAATTTCTTTTACCAATTACGGTATCTAGTTTCCTTTTTTATCACCAAATTATGAAACTATCAAGTTAAAAATAAATTTTTAGTTACACAATGAGACATCTATGTAAGTGGTTCTTTATAAAGAGGTAAAGGCAGTGTATATTTTTTACTAGTATTAGCTGCTACAGAAATTAAATTTCAATTTTTTTTTATATACGTTGGCACTGTGCGATACATATTACTGCCTCAAGTTATTCTACAGTTTTTTTTTTTTTTTTTATAAAAAAATAAAACTGTATTGATTTTCTTAGAACAATTATAAATTGACAAACATATGTGGCCACTTAAAAATGCAGTTGTCAAATAAAATTTTCTTCACTAATATTTTCAAACAACTGTTACTGTGTCACATTCTGCCATAATTATTTAATGTACAGTATCTCTCTTGATTATCACTCTTATGAAACATTTTATTTGTAGTGAGACTTACAGCATGCTGAATCTTAAAAATTTTCTTTTCTCTTTTGTTTACTAAAATGCATTATGTACAAGTTTTTAAAATTTTAAATACCATTCTTTAAAACAAGATACATACATCTTAAAACAATTTAATATATCGAAACTTCTCAATGCCTTTGCTATAAAGGGGTTTGGTGCCAAAGAGGCAAAAATAAGTTTGTTGTAAGGAGTGGGAATCATCTTGTTTAATGAATAAACTTGACTGAACCAAATACAAATTTTGTTAGGCAGATGTTTTTGTCGTAAAGAGGTACTCTTTATAGAGATTTTGCTAGTAGATACTTGAACTTGTTTAATATGTGGGAGACTGTAGTAATTGTGTTAATGTTGACATGTATTGTGAATGTCTCCTGTAAATAATAATTATATATTTCAGGTCCTTGTGAAACTTGTCGCGTGGACTTTCCCAGATTTCAAATTCCTGTGGTTGGTGGACGAAACAAAACGGAACATCCCTTTGGAACTTGACTTCACCCAGGAAGGTCATAATGCAGACAAAGTTCGTGATATGTTCAAGCACTTCTCGTGGCTTAAGGTCAGTACCATGTTCACAAACCAGCAAGAAGCCTTGCACAAAATGCCATGCATCTCAAATGTTGCTATTTGGGTGTTATCATTTCATTGTACTACAGTATCCAATTTTATTGCATAGTTCTCGCAAAGAAATTGTTTGATTTACTTGTACATGTAGACCCCCGGTTTAAGTGACTGGTGCCCTGCGCAATTTTGACTCCAACCCCCCCCCCCTCGCCATTTCAAATTTTAAATTTTATATTGTATGTTATGTTTGTTAGGTTGAGATTGTGTGTGTCGTTTTATAATGCTTTTGTGATAATTATTTAAGCCTTAACGAGAGCAGATATTAAAATCAGTTTGATATTTTTGTTCACAAAGTGTTTTCACCATGTTGGATAATTTTTTTTCAAGATAGTAAATATGTACACAGTACTATGGTTTCAGCTAATAATGTAACGAACATAGGTTTTGGGTAACTGACTTAGTATCAGTCGAAACCATATAATTTCTTGTCCTGAAAAAATTGACTAATCACAAAAAAAAATTTTAAACAGTACTGTCAAACAGAACATTCTTATGTGCTCTCGTTTTGGCTATAAGAAAAAATTATCAGAAAGCAGTAGAAATGGGAGCATGGCTTTAATGTTGCAAGTTTGCGTGTTTGTTGCCAAAATCTACCATTTGTTAGTAGATTCGCTATTGTACCATGGTCAGTAGTACTGTAGTAAGTGAAATACAAGTGCGGTAATTATAAGAGAAATGTTGATTAAAAAATAAACGACCTCTCCTAGTTGCCGCCATGGGCAATGCCCAGTCTGCCCAGTTATAATATGGGGCATGATTGAACGTTTGTGTGAAATTAACAATAATTAATTGTGGGCATTAGTGTTGAGTATACCAGGAATAAATGGTAATTTCATTCACACTCCTCACCTTCCTCTTTTCCCCTCTCACCAACCCACCCAGTCCTCCACCAATAAGAACACTAGTAAGGTCATAATAAAAGGAAAATAATTTTCACTTTCAATGAATGTTTGAGTGCTTGCTGAATGTATGTTCAAGTGATTAGGATTTAAAACATTATAGACTGTTTATACATGTTCTTTATTCTTGCTGGTTTTTATCGTGTACCTTAGTTCAAAGAAAGAAGTTGATGCATTATGTGGTTATTGCTTCTAAATTTTAAAATTTTACTGTCAAACTACTCTACATACGTACAGTATGATTTAAGTTTATGACATTACAAAACATTTAGTAACAATCCACTTTTTGTTGATCTTTTCTCAAGGTAAAAACAGCATTAAAATAATTTTAAGTTTTATGAAGGAAAAATAAAAAAGTTTTTATGTTTTGGTATAAAAAGAATATATTCACAAAGCTGTTACTGATACAGACATATGTTTTTTTATGTACGCCTGTACAATAACATCAGCAAAATAGGAAATTGGTAGCTTTTTTGATTGCAAGAAACATTTTTTTTTCTATACATGCCAGGCAATTGCGATTTTGGCTGTCCATTTCTGGTAATTTTTTTACCAGGATTTAGTAAGTAAACAACCAGGCTGAGATGCATTTAGTTATTGCATATCTGTGTCAAACTGTTATGCAGTACAGTATTTTAAATGCAAGTCCTTTGCCCATTCAGCTTGCCAGGTAAAGTTCTCAACTTGAAGATATGTGGCAGTGTTGCAGTCCATCCTGTCAATAATTGTTGACTTTAAATGCACACTTATGGAACATATATTTTTACCTCTGTGGCATTGAAACTAATCAGAAAATGCCTTGTATAGATCACTGAGTAACTCAAGGTTTGATAGGTCAGCTTTGTTGTACAAGCAAAACTGGATAGTTACTGTCTTCATGAGGAAGTAGTAACTTAACGTAGATGGCACAGGAAGAGAGCAAGTAGGCTGACCATTTGTGGCCGGCGTGCTCATTGTGAACCACTGCCACATTATTGGACAGAATTTTTCTCTTTATTATTTTTCATATTGTGCTTTTGTTGTTAGCAATTGCAGTCATATTTTATGACAGTTAATAACAACAAATTAATTAATTTTCTAAGTAAGATATAACAATGTTACAATTTTTTATACCTAAATTTTTAAAATATTTTTCATAGTTTCTGAGAGAGGCATCATAATATGTGTACCCTCCTGTAATAGGTAGTAGTCCGAAAACTGCCTTAGCTTCATTTTTCAAAGTTTGAAGCAGTGTTGATTTATTTTCTGATATTGATGACATTTGTGTATTATGCCTAGCTCCCAGAACTCATTCCATTCCTACTTTAGTAAAATTAACTTTTCAAAATTTAATGGACAAGGGAAATCGGTTACGGGAAGTTAAGTGTAAAATCCTGCTGTCCATTGGGACATTCAAGGTTATTCCTAGAAATCCAGCCCTGCGTACTTGTGACTGTGCAGGTACCAAAAATCTATTGGGACCTGACGACAAGCCGTGTGCTAGCCATGGAATACTTGGAAGGCGGACAGGTGAACGACCTCAGTTACATCAAGGAGAATGGGATCAACCCGTACGAGGTGTCAGACAAGCTAGGGCAGCTGTACTCCCAGATGATATTCCTGCATGGTTTTGTCCACAGTGACCCGCACCCAGGGAACATCTTGGTCAGGAAGTCCGCGAGCTCGAGCGTGGAGGTGGTGCTCCTTGACCACGGCCTGTACGCTGTATGTATCACATGAAACGTACCGTATTTACTCGCGTAATCGCCGCATATTTTTGACCAAATTTTAGGCCCAAAAAAATGGGGTGCGGCCATTATGAGGGGGTTTTCAAAAAAATTACCTTCTAAATTTTGTATGGTGTAGAATATAAGAAATGTACATTTTTTTCTATATTTACTCGTCCATAGCGTGACCATTTCTCCAAAAATAAAGAAAAAGATTTTGTCCGTGTATAGTACAGTAAACATGGAAAAATTAAGAGACTATAAAATCTTGTTAATCCATTCATGTGCGTCACTCAATTAAAGTCGTTCAAAATTATCCTGCATAAGACGTTTACATTTTACGGTCCATTACATGTTCGCTATTATTTCCCGTGAAGTAGTTTATAAACAAATCCGATTCACGCTTAAAACGTCACAACTCTCCAGACGCTGTTACGTTTATCAACAGAGCATCATCAACCAGCGAGCGCGACTCATTGTATCTGGTACCTAGATGCTCGGTTCTGCCGCCACGTCTTATAGGCACGAAAAACGAAGGATCTAGTCGTGCGTGCCGGTGCGCCGCGCTTCCGATCGACGAACCTTTGCAACGGTCGCGTTTTGGAGATCACATTTTTGCCAACATGTTTACATCATTTTACCAAAAAATCTTATCAGTAGGCCTAACTACAGTACTAACGTTTGTAACTAAAGTATAATGTGTACTTAGTAATGTACAGCAAATAATTGTTCAAATATATTTTTGACATATTTGCATATTGTCACTGCATTTGACTACTCCTGTGCATAAATGTATTAAAAGTGAGATTTTCAATCCTGTTTGCATTGTTCTTATGTATAGATGTATAGTTACAAGTTTTTGCTTCAGGCATCAACTATATGGCATTTTCCCAAAAAATGTAAATTGTTTTAATCATTTATATTAGTATGAGATATGGTTTGTTTTGTGACTATTTTTACTGCAGTGAAAATTTGTTATCTTTCATAGTTTTTTAGTTTTTGTGTAATAGCAAGTCAAAGTCCAAATTTGCATCAAACTCTTTTATGCTAGATTCTGGGAAGAAAACCAACTGAATTGACTAAATGAATTGTTCATACTGAAGATCAGTGTCATTAACTACACCAACACGTGTTTAAAAACTGCATTTTTTTTTTACAATGAATTTTCAATAAGAAATTACCATTTTTCTGAATTGTTTTTAAGCACAAAAAAAAATTTGATGTGGCTTTTGTATATGTCAGTGACATTGCTCTTCGTTGTAAATTATTTTATTTCTCTAAGTCTGTTGTTTTTCCTTACTAGCATAAAACTGTTTTAGGCAAATTTGGACTTTGATATTCCACTATACAAAAACTATGAAAGCTAAATAATTGCAGTACAGTTAAAATTAGTCACATTGTATGTCTACTAAACTTACCATATCTCGTATAAATGTAAAAATTATTAAAGCAATTTAAATGTTCTGTGAACTCTCCCCTTAACGTTGTAAGGACGGGTGACAGTGGTATGTGTGTGTGTTCCCTTATCGCTACTACTAACGTCACCTTGAACTGTTGTGCATAAGTTTTGCTTAACTGCTGTGTCTGTGAGACTTACAAGCAATATTTCTGTAATTTTGCTGGATGTCACACTGCAGAAAATTTTGTTTGTCTGCCTGTATCATAGTTCTTTTTGTATCATGTTATTATATTTTGAGACATGCCAGACTGGAAAAGGTATTTTTAAGCATGTTGGAGGACTCCAAAATAGTATGTACCAGTATTACTTTTAGCATGCTTGGTGTATTTCATAATCATCTGGAATGCATTTTCTTGTCATAGGTAAATATGTTTGGTGCAGGTTGACTAGTTTCGTCAAATATCGTAATTCTTAGTTTAAGCATGCTGCAATGCAGTTCAAGCATTACTCTGTATTCAGGATAAAGTTGTACTATTTTGACAGTTCTGAGGTTGTGCACAAGTGTTCATCCACGAAAATAGATCTTGATGTACTCATATGCCACCATGTGATTTTACCAGCTGTCCAAGTTTTGTTTACATTCCATAACCTGTCAAAAGACACTTGTGAAGCAAAGTGACATATGTCAATGTTTACACATACTGTATCAGTTTTAAAGTAAAATGAGGAATCAGTTTTTTGACATGAAATTTTAAGTACGTGTTTGCTGAATACATGGTATTTACACCTTTATTAAGTTATTATATTCAAGCTTAAAGAAAATATCAGGTCAAAATACGTGAAACCTCTATTTGGCAACATTATTTTACTACAAATTGCTAAACGAGAAATTGTGAAAATAGCATGAAAATAAATTTTTTATCATAAACATGCCTAAGCCAGTAGGTTTTTAATTACAGTAATGCACAAAAAATATACTTTTTTGATTAAATGAACGTGGCCTTAATATCAGTATAGACGTCATGTTTCACGAGTATATAGAACAAAATATTTAGGTACGGTGCTTACTTTAGAACTGTATACCGCCAGATGCCCTAAATCTCTGCAGTCTTTTCGGCTACTGAGCACGATTCTTATTCTGTTGTAATGTTGTAAAAACAGTTGTAAAATATTAATGTATTATATCAGTTAATATACATATATTTACATGATATAAATAATACATTCGAGACTAGTTTATGTCTTCTTACCAATCGTACAATCCTGAAATACTACAAGTAGCTATAAGTAAGGGCTTTGACCTTCTCAATATTTAGGACCGTTACATTGGTTTCATTTGCAGTCAAAATAGTACAACATTGTCCTGAATCCAAAGTATGTAGATAGGAAACTACCCTAAAATGTTTTTCAGCGTGCAAATAAAGAATTTTTTTCTGCATACACAAGGGAAATTGTTATAAAAGGGTTTTACAAGTGATGGTGGTGGTGGTCATGGGCATGGTGGTAATATTGATGATGGTAGTGTGACGCGTCCTCTCTGCGTCTGCTGCGTGTTGCTGTGGTTATTGTAGTCTACTGCAGTGGGTGTTGAGGTTATGTTAAGTTTGCGCGTGCTCCGGATAGCTCAGTTTGATTTAACTTCAGGGTTGACTAACCATCGTGATTTCACCAATAACAACTCATTTACTCAGTCAACTGTTGATTTATTACTGTAACTTTGACAGATGTTTACAAAGGGCGGTTATTTACACATCACAAATAAACCCGTCAGCTGCCCGGCGTTACCATGTCTGAGAGTGAGTTTAAAAAAAGGGAAAAAAAAGGTAATGATGAAACGTTCGTTGTAACTGCCCTACAACTAAAGACCGCCTCGGGCCAGCGCCCGGCACCAACTGTTCTCACTCACCTCCTCCTCGGGCCAGCGCCCGGCCTCAAACCGTTCTCACTCACCTCCTCGGGCCAGCGCCCGGCCTCAACTGTTCTACAACTAACTTCCGTCCGCCTCGGGCCAGC
>PNEQ01107804.1:0-14029 GCA_003012365.1 Medauroidea extradentata
TCAGACACACAATTCTCGGAACCTCACATGCGATGCAAGCGACGGTGCAATCTCGGCAAATAGAACATGCTCTATATTTCGATGCAAGTTGCGTGGAACAAGCAATGTGATTGGCCATTCTCTGAAGTAAATGTATGCACGTAGTTGAGAGTATAAACAAAAACAACAAACATGGAATCGACACCAGAGTGTTTTTTTTTTGCAGTTTTTGGATGAATACAAAATAATGTCCAGCACACTATAATACAAAATCACTAAATTATCACAACAAACATTTATGCGAGAATATATTAAAGGCGGTGGCCGCGTCTGTATCGGAAGTCCGGGAAAAGACTACCTTGCCACTGAAGAGATAAAAAAACCAAGTTCCTACATGGTTCACAATTATTTTAATTTTCGCCAGATAACATTTCCATCACGGCAAGTGTAGCCTACATCGTGTGCTTTTAGGTTATCCATTTGTTCTAAACTTTTGGCGGGAAGAAAACAAATTGCATGTATATTGCTCGGGAAAATTGCGCTGTGTAAATGGCTTATGAGAGATTGCATGCAATTATTGCACGAGCGATTGCGTGCAAGGAGCTGTGCGAGAAATAAATTGCGTCGTGTAAAACCAGCTTTAAAGAGTAAAACACGGGCTCTCGCGTATTTACACGGAAGAAGTTGCAAGGCACTTGAATGAATGTTCATAAAAACACAATGCCGAAATGTATTATTTAAGTTCTGGAGGTGTTCCAGTAAAAATGTTGCCAGAAGAAAGGCTTAAGAATCGCGGCATCCTTGCTATGTTTTTGGAAGAACTTGAGTAGGAACATTATGGCTTTGTGTATATTTTGCCGACTTCCGAAAATATTATTGCTGGAACTTCCTTTTGTTTTTTTCTGTCAGTTGGGCTTTCGCCAACTTCTTTCCTTCCATGTTTCTGAAAAATCGCGCGATGTAAATTGCTCTTCCGTCCAATTCTTTCCCTCAATTTATATGTTTCTCAATTCTCGCACGTGCCAAAACTTCTAGTGTTGTTATTTGGATGAATTCTTGATTGGCCGCTGCTTGCTCGAAACATAAATAGGACCCCGGCAGTTAGGCAGATGGCAGTCGCAGGGCTGCTAATAGCAGGCAAGATTGTGAGTAGATACAAGCTAGGACAGGAGACGAGCAAGTACGACCACTATGAAATATAACATTACACATTTATTTGCATATAATCAATTAATGCAATAAGCAGTGATTGTGTTGGAAGAAATTTCTCTATGCAATCCGTTGTTGTTGATACGGAAATTTTCGGCTTGGTTGAACTTGCCTTTTTCCTGTTTTTGTATTCGGCGGCCGGCATTGTATAGTTGAGTGCAATAACGTTCTTAGGCACAAACGTGTACGCTGCAAATAGTAAAGAGGATTCATTTACCGTGCACGAGAATATAGCCACGTTTACATGTGGGGAGTCGACCAAACACGTTTATTTTTATACATAAGGCTGATGACTTTTCATTTGTTTCTCTTTAATTTTATTTACATATTTAGATAAGAAACTAAATTTAACGGAAATACCCTATAGTCTACTTTATTTATTTTTAAAGGTCAGAGTAGCAACCGGTAAAAATACCTACGAGGGTCGACAATAAATCAGGTCCAAAAGCGACGAACAAAACCGTTAATATAATCGTAATTTAATTAAATAGCGCACTAAGATCATTAATCATCAATATCGGAGGTAGAAATAATAATAAAAAAACATGTAATTAAAGTACCGTAACTGCTTGTAGCCATTTATTTACTTATTAAGAAAAACAACTCTACCCAAATAAAATCAACGGTGACTCTGGGGACGGTCACGAGATACACACGTGGCCTGTCCTTCGCTGACCTTGCTGCTATCACAAAGGACGCACGGGTTTGGCAAGCTAAGCATAGATAAGCGCGACTGGTGTGTGTGTGTACGCGCGTGTGTTTGTAAATGGTGAAGGGAGGGTTAGGGGCGGAAGGTCGGTGTCGCGCACGTGGCCTAACCATAGGCGCGCGCTGTCAAGTGTGTTTATCCTACTGCAAGTCGGTTTAACACAACATTTTTTTACAGCGTGGCTTACTGCAACCATATACGACCACTGCACCTTAATGAACATATTTATGAATGACCTGTTGTACGTGCTGATATCTAGCATTAAAAAAAAATTCATTTGAAGTATCTATTCAAATCTTTATTGTTTATTATGACAGGTGTCGAAAATACTGTTCCTTGTGTGTGTGTATGTACACATACATTATATATATATATAGCATGTACATGCTCAATGAACAACAAACAAACTGAAATGAGTTATAGTTTTAGCTGCTTACGAAAATTGACAAGGGTTGGGTAGGCCAGCCAAAATTTCAAGTTTAGGTTTTTCGGATACAGTAATTACCAAAATTTACCAGTGCGTGATACAAGTTATGTATCAAAAAACATTTTAGCACACAGTGCCTTGAAAAACGAGCACTATAATAGCTGCCAATATCCACAAAATATCATTTTTACCAATTGTATAATTTATAATATTTTACTTGTAACTAACCAGCGACCATTGCGGCGGACATCTCAACTTGATGTTTCGGAGACCTATTTGAAATGTGCTTATTGAAATGTTACTTTGCAATATTTCTGAAATGTTTCTACAATGTGTGCTGTCGTTGCCTAAAGTCTCAACTAAATGTCTCCGACACCTATCTGAAACACTTGGATTAAAATGTTATGTGAATGAGACATTGCAAAAGTTCAAAATCATTTCTGAAACATTGTATGCTTTATGGGACCTTAATAAGTTTATACGTGTTCTAAATTTTAACTGATGGCCTCTCTGTCATCTACTACAATTGCATATAAACGTAATACATGACAATAATCCACTGTGGATGTAGCATTTAGTAAAATATTCATAATGTTGAAAATAAATAGGATGTTTTTTGTATTGCCATAATTTTAAAACCGTGAATATCATTGCAGGGGTCAACAAATCCTGATAATCAACAAAACCAGGTCACATGTCCAAGATAACATACCCTACTCCAGCGACTGAATTGCCATAAGAACCTTTTGTATACACAATAAACCTACACATCACATCAACATAACCACTCTGATCTGAGCGTGCTACAACCGACCTTCCCCCATAAATGAGCTGGATTTGCTCTTGATTTCAGTGCAGTATATACCTATCAGGTATAGAAGAACACTGATGCTGATATTTAATTTTATTTTCAAAACCTTTACATCATGTATATCAGGATGGAGCGGGAAAAAGGGGGAAGGGGGGTGGGGAGAGCTAGAATGCACTTATACACTTTCACACATTGAGTTATGATGCGACACAAAAAGAGTGTAACAACTGTAACAATATATTTAGCAGTTTATTTCTCAATAAAATTATTATAATTAATGCATTAAAAATTTGACGTAAATTTTAGCAAATACAGCTATTGTAGTCAACATAAAACATAAAAAAGTGAATGTGTTGGACTCGGTCACAGGCGAGAACTGCTTCAGTTGCGCACACAGGTGGGGAAGGTTATATGTTAACTCCCCATCCCCCTTTCAAATGTATGATTTTTTTTGTAACTGTTATTTTACTAAGGTAATATCACAGTTATCAACAAAATTTTAGCAGGAAGGGTTCTATTGTTCCAAACCTGCCTAGCCCTTTTTTACCTTGCACAAACTGCTTCAACAGCATTATTCTGAACCTTTAAACAGCGTCTTGCAGCAACATACAATTAAAATGCAAGGTCTTTCAAGGACTATCTACTAATATTTCAAGGACTGCAGTAAGTTACACTTGATACGCCAAATTTCTACTCAAATGTTTAAGGTTTTATTTGCAACGTTTCT
Source organism: Medauroidea extradentata (assembly GCA_003012365.1). Lineage (NCBI taxonomy): Eukaryota > Metazoa > Arthropoda > Insecta > Phasmatodea > Phasmatidae > Medauroidea > Medauroidea extradentata. The sequence continues at coordinate 3,863 of PNEQ01107804.1, forward strand.
ATTACGGTGTCCCCCACCCTCCTTTTGGAACTGAAGCTCACCAATGGTAAATGAACCAAAAATTTTTAATTTCATTTAAAATTAACATGATCATATTTAAGGGCTTGTTACAGAGGTTTGCAGTGATTCCGAATTTTTTTTTTTAATTGCTACCTAATACTCATATCAAAATTTTGTTCCAATGTTTTGACACTTATATGCTATAATTTGTAGCTGAATTTTTTTTTGTAGAAATGTACTAAACTGTTTTTTAGATCTAATCACCAAAAGTACCTAGTTTTTTGTCGTGAAAGTAAGCAAAAATGAAGCAAAATTTTTTTTGCTGACGAATGGTAGATTATTTTTAAAAACGCATCCACAGTATTGTGCATCGTGTAACTGCACATTGACTTTTTTTTTTTTTCAAAGATTTTGGTTGAAAAATATTTGAGTGATTGTCACTGTCTGAAACAAACTCAGAAATGAAGCTCCTTCATATTGATTAAAAAGTTTCATAATATAAATTACACTGGATTACAAAGTGTTTTTTAAAGAGAGACATTAATTTTAAAAAAAATTCAATCTGTTACAGGTTTTAGTGTAAAGAAATGGCTAATGCCATGCTCTCCTGCTTAGGTATTAGCACACATTAGATTATTTTATTCCCAATTCAAGGTTCAAGGTATTAAAATTCCCACAAATTTAATGCTGTAACTGAATAAATAAAAAATAAATAAGCAAAGTGAAATATAGTCGTTCACTAATTATGGAACGTACAGTGCGAGATAGTTGGTACAAAACACCACTTCGGAAGTGGTCGGGCAACTTTGACTTGAGAAACGTGGGAGACAATCTGCTCTGAGGCATGCACTGCACTCTAGCTTCTCTCTCACCTGACGTGTAATTTATTTTTTAATACTCTACTAAATACTGCATTTCATATGGGTCACTTTTCCTTTCCAAAGCTCTCGTGTTTACTTTCTTGCGCTACTCTTCTAAAAAAACTTTGCCATTAAACTCTAGCAGATGCAGATTACTATTTGTCCCGATCACATAAAAAGCATAATCGAATGTGCTGTGGTATGCCAGAAAGTGTATCAATTTCACATACACTGCAAAGCGTCTGTAATCATCAAGTAAATTTTATTACAGAAGTAATGCGTGGACAAAATATGGTTTCATATTTCTTAGAAACAATTTTAATGTTAGGAAAATAGCTAGAATATTAGGTAAGAAAACCCAAAAATTCAAGGACTTTTCAAGGCCTTTCAAGGACATGGTCAAAGTACCAGGACCGTAAGAACCCTGTTTAAATCTAAATTTTCACAGGGGAGGACTTCCAGAGCCATCCTTTTATTGGGAGGGGGGACAGATCTATGTTACTTCATAATATTCCCAAGTTTGGAACTACCTCCCCCCCTCCTACAAACACAACTCTCTCTAGTCAACAAAAATCCCTGGGTACACCCCTGGTTCAGTGGAACCATTTGTTGACATGTCAGCACGAAACGCTATAAACATCCCTACAACAGGCAGCAGTAATAAAATGCTCTGCTATTGGCCGCCTAGTAGCAGTAGTTAATATAACTCCTACACATACAAGTCAAGCACATACTATGAGTCCTCACGTCACAGGAAACAAAAATACTACTTGGGACACAGCCAATAAAGATTACAATTTTTCCAACACATTTTAGAAGTCTGAATTGGTATACCCATTGCCAGTTTTAATCACTTTGTAGTCCTTCGAATGTAATTTTTCTAAGATGTGGGAAGGGGGATTTCTCAAACTAAGCAGAGGGCCCTAAAAACGAAAATTAAAATTTTTATGTGGAACCAAAATTCTTTTTCCTCCCAAAACTGATATCAACACACCAAAGCATTCCTTGGAAATGTGTTAGTTAATCACCTCTATTCAGGTTCATGTTTTCAGGTTGTGAGCCCATAACAGAGGATACAGCTCCAGGATTCTTCGATCATCTGCTGTTTTGAAAAGTGGCTATTTAAGAGGGATACTGCATAACAAACGCGACAGCTCAGACTGCGAGCACAGTGAAGAAATGATCACAGCTGGGAAAAACTTGACTTCTATGGTTAATACTCATTTTTTCTTTAATTAATAATCTATTTTCTGTTCAAATATTCTTTTTTTATTCCAAGGAAAATGCATTTTGGAGTAAGAAAGGCATTTCCTGATAAATTCATAAATTGCATAGCTCCACATACTGTGTACAATAAGTTTGTTTTGCCAACAAAGAGAAACGAACCACGAACCCATTCTGCAGTTAGTTTTACTATGAGAGTACACAATTTACTTCAGATACACAGCATTAACTGTCGTAGGTTAGGGTAGTGTCTTGTGATTTCCATTTTATATTAATTATCATAGTCATGTTACATTTTTCATCGAGTGTATTATGTACCGTACTATAATATATTTTACTGGCTCCAGACTGCTAACTGCAGGCAACCTGTATATTGTGTACAATTACAACTGTGCAAGGATACTATACAGTTAGTCCCAGTTGCAGTTTTGTCATCACAGTTGGCAACCTCGTGTGTGATATCAAACATCTTATATTTCAATACCAGACAATCAAATATACCTTATATTTCAATACCGGACACACTATCTTATTATTCCAAACATTTCCTTTCCTACTGATCCTAGTGAGGAGTGTTTGTGATTAGCCATTTTTACCCCTTTGTTTCATTACTCCTTGCTCGCAAAGTACATTTCTTTGATAACCATACAATTTACGATGCTCCACTCACATTTTAGTCTATGTAACAGTTTAAATCATTTCTCACCAGGTGGATGGATTATACTCTACACCATGCGATACTATAAATAGATGTGTTTGGTATTGTAATATAAGGTGTTTGGAGACATTGCAACTAGGTAAAATATAATTGCTATCGACTATATGTGCTAATCGAGGGAAGGTGCGCTGCAGATAATCAATAATGTACACACTGTTGGGACCCTTGTATATTGTTAGATATTAATGTGTATTCCATGCCAGGGCTCTTGTGTATCAATTGTACAGAGTTTGTAGTTCATCTACATGTGCACAAGTCTGGTTAAGAGTCTCATTTAAAAAATTATATATTAAAATAAATTTCAATTAACCATGAATAAACAGAAATGTTGTGGATAATCTTGATTTTCGCTGGTAAGCAGTATGTTTGGGGATAGTCAGAATAATTGCAAACAGTCACAGTTGATGTGGGCTACTACAGGTAACCTAACATGCCAAGTGAATATTCAGTAGTTCACGGAGATTGTTGTATGTATGTACCTTACAGGCAAGGTCTAGATGGATATACAGGGGACAAGCTGGTCTGAGAGAAGGTGAGGCTGGCTGGAGTGGTGATAGTGAACAGAATGAAAGCACCTGAAGAAGTCCCCTGGTTGCCAGCAATGTCTGCAGTGGTTCTACCGTACAAACAGTTACAACTCAGGTTGCCACAGACTACGAAAACCAGGAAGACTCAGAGAAACTATGAAAATTCAAGAATTCTTTTTCGCTTGTACAGTATGTTAATTGAAAGAAATCTATACAGTTAACTCTCGCCAGTTTGTGGCTCGAGAATTCAGGGTACTTGGAAATCCAAGATTTTTCTGAAACTGTACGATTTTAAACTTTCATGACGTGCCAGATTAATGCTACGTTGTGTTTCACTGCTAGAGAGATGGCCACCTAACGAGACTGACAGGGCAAGACACACTGTAATTACAGTTAACGGCACAATTTATTGGTCAGGTAGAAGTTGAATTTACTGCACATTGTTTTATTTTAGGGCTCATATATTATAGAGTAGGAAAAATCAATTAACTGTCCTACTGGGAATGAGGCAATTAACTCATCATGGTAGCAGGTGAGTGTGTAGTGGGCTCAGCCTTCACATTGCGATCACTCTGTTCCCGGGGACTTGTATCCACTCTGTTCCCGGGGACTTGTATCCACTCTGTTCTCGGGGACTTGTATCCATATCCCCAACATGATTGCCAGGATAAAACCCAGGAACATTTTCGAAGCAGAGTGTCACGTACTTTGACAAAGTTGTGTATGACAATATCCATCAACTTCTCGATTATTTACAAGCTTTGGAGATGACTGGAGCGTTTACGGGAAGAAACTGTCACACATATGGAGATGGGGATGCCATTAAAATAAGATTTGTGGTTAAAAATATTATCAAAATTAGTTAGGCATCTATGGGAGAGCTGGCAGCTTTTGGTAGTTGTTTTTAACATCAAAATAAAAACAGCAGTCCACATTCTGTTTTCATAACTGCATGTTAGTAAATTGTTGAACAGAAGTGTCTAGTTATTAAAAACCTCCATTATTGTTCAGTTATTAATGTTTCTCAACTCAACACTGAAGGTGAAAGCAATGAGGATTGTTAATTGTACCACTTACAAAGCAGGACTTAACTGTTGGCAATTTATCTGAAAATCTGCCAAACTGATTAGTACTTACTCTGTATTTACTTTTCCAGAGTCAAGTGTGTCCTGGTAAACTAGACGAGGGGAAAGGTGACAGTCTACCAGTAACGCCACAAAAAGGATCATCATCGACATTGATTGGTGTGAGTATTCTTGCATAATGTGACTGATTACGGAGCTGATGTAGCTGTTGCAGTAGTTATCAAAGGAACATTTTTACAGCTACCATCTCGATTCTACAGCCTAATATGATTCATAACATTTTTTTAGAGATGCACAAATATTGTATTTTTACTTTATGGTAATTACAGTGCTTGATGTCATTTCTACTGCTTTTACAATAGTTAATTTCTAAATACTATACAAGAACAGATATATTTAACAGTTTTGATAACACAGTGTATAACTATGCCAACTAATTTTTTCCAGACAAAATACAAAATGGTTTCTCATTGCTAAACTAAGTTGCCTAAATTATAGAATTTTTCGTGTAGAAAAAAATTAAGACTACATAGTACTTAAAAACTATTTTTGACAAAACTGTGCAACAGGTTTTTGAAATCTGCTCTAGTTTTGGAATAAAAGTTAATAATAGTGACAGCACTAGAACCATGCTAGCTTATATTCATAGCAGAAAAACAAATGTATAGGACATTAGTTTAAACATTACAAGGTATTATTGTATATAACACAACAGCAAAATAAAAACATTGTTTATTGTAATGAACCTACTGTTATTCTGTAATAAATGTTTTCATAAATAAAAAACATATGTGAAACTTATCATTATAACAAAGTTTCAAGTAGTAGTTACTTAAAAATTTTTTTTCTGAAGGTTATGACTGATGGGCTGATCGATATGCTGGCGGACTTGAAGATTGACGAGGAATGCAATAGAAAAGAAGGCATAGTAAAGTATTCTGAGGTAAGAATGTTTACAGTTTCTAGATGAGATAAGCCCCCTTCTGCTCATTCTAGATGTTCATGAGTCGCCTGCTGACGTTAAGCAGGTTTGCTTCATCACGTGACCAGGTTCAGTGGATCACCAGGTCACACAAACACTTTGCCAGCTATTCAGGCTTTTAAGTTGGCTGGAATTATTACTTCAATGTTGTATACATTTATTAAATAAGTATGATGTCAGGAGCAAATTTTCTACGCATGTCTTATTTGTGTCCTTTAATGTTTGTTTAAAGCGTCTTTCTTTGATATTTCGAACACTGTGCATCAGTTTCACTGCACTGCTGTTTTGACCTGTTAAGAGCGGACTTTTATTGTGGCACTTGGCGAGTTCCATTTGTTAACAACAGCTTACTTGGCTCTTCGAGTTGTTTGAGAAGTGCTCCCGTTGCTTATAAACCACTCTTGTATGCAACACATCTGAAGTTTTAAATTGTCAGTATGGGCATGCTTCCATACCTTTTAATACGTTTTGTTTCTGTTGCAGATCAGTCAGCAGGTGGAATTGCTGAAAAGTCAGCAGAAGGAACAGAATCTAAAGGTTGGTAGTTGTCTACATGTATAAAAAAATAAGTTGACTAGAGTCGTCGTCTTCAGAGGTGGGAATAAAAAAAAATACTCCATAACATTTGGGTATGAATATTGTACTAACTATTCAGGATTAAGAGTATTTTACGTACAGTCGTAACTTGATTATGAGCACTAATCAAGGAAAGTGATGCATTGCATAATAATAGCAGATAACCAGCAGTACTGTGTAACTATAAAGTTACAATGCTGTAGCTCATAAAATAACTTCCTTCTTGAAACCAAAGAATAAGCCTTATCCTGTGAGACGACAGAGACCCTCCTGTGGCTAATACATGATCACAGAAAAACAACAGCGGAAACACTGGACTTAAATACCCCTCCCCTAGTTTACAACATTATCTTGCAACACTGCTAAGTTCCCTTCCTCTGCTGCATCGCCATTTCCCCTACTTGTTGACGTCACTGCGAAAGTCAAACAACACAGGAACACTGAAGCACGTCTGTGACCACTAAAGTACGTTTTTATTAAAGTTCACTAAATATTTCAACATCTTACCACTCCATGGGAATCCATGCCATCGCACACAAATACCAGGTAAACATCCAATAAACCACAAATATGCGCTAGACGAGAGTTTGTCCATTTTTTTAACTTTTGGGAAAATAATGTGCCTGCAACCCGATGTCAGACACTGTCACAATCCTTTGATTTTGAATAAAAGTAAGCATTGTTGTGTGATTTTGTGTAAACAATTGTTGAGGGTGCAACGCAGACGATCCAAGCACAGTAGGTTCACTGTGTGTTATTGTAGTTGTTAATACAGTATCTGTTATGCAGCATTTTAAATGTATGTTTTAATACAGTAACTATGCTGGACTGGTGTATCTCATGAAATGAACAACCAGTGGTTGCAGAAAACTTATCAAAATATAGTTGGCCATGACCACTACACATTCACGTTACATCAGTAATTTGCATGTATAAAATTTAATAAATGCACTTAAATGATTAGAAAACTTTGAGTGCAGAGAACAGTTTGTTGACTACAGTAATAGTATAGGCACGTACAAACCAACCGAAATAGGTGCACCACAAGGGTCAGTACTTAGACCAATACTTTTTATAATGTTCGTAAACAACAATGTAAATTTACCATTAAATGGAATGCTGTCACTGTTCAGTTTAACTTAAATAGGCTACAGCATATTCAATAGGTTATATAAGAATGGCGGGAAGTAGGCTGCTAGGCTAACAAAGTTATATAACAGACAGAAGTACAAGTAGTTACAGTTGATACTTGTAAATAGGTACACACACACACGAAGGGACGTCACACATTTTTCAGTGGAAGCGCAGTCGCTACGTTTCGCCAGTATGAAACTGGCATCCTGGGCGGCAAGACATGACACAGTGTGCCATACTTGAGATGAAAATTTCACACAGAACAGGACTATTATAAAACTATATTGGTACAATAATCTCACCTCTACTGAACACTATAATAAAATAGGTATGCTAATGCTACAGAATAATGTAATGTAGTACTCAGCTGTTTTACTCAGCACTCAAATGGTATAGCAATCTTAAACATTATGTTAGCATTAATTTTTTAAATACCAGGGTTCCCACAGAAATATGAAAATGAACTTCCCTGATTTTTCCTCACTTTCACTGATCACTTATTACAAATTTCCCAGACAATATGCTTGTGGCGGCGCATCACTGCTGTATGCAGAAGCGATGCGCACCTGACAGCCTGTCAGTGCAAGACAGCACAGTGTGGCGCTGTACATCCCTGACCGGCCAGACGACCGCTAACAGGTTGCCACCCCCAGGCACATTCCATTGTCCAGGCAGGACAAGGGATTACTGGGGTCGCCCAGGAGAAGGTAGTCTCTCCCGGTACGCTGAACAGAACAGTTTGCATGCGTCCAGCTAGTGCGGTCTTGTGAATGTGTAAATGTATATATTGTACATATTGTGTAAATACATGGCTCGTGTCCGGCAAACGTGGTGTACTTATTATGCCCTCACGTCCTCGCTAAAGTGGTGACCCCGACGTGATCGGGCAACGCGAACGCTGCATCGCGCGGGAAGCGAGGACAGCGCGTCTTTACCGCGCGAGCAGTACCAGGTCACGGCAGTGCGCACGCACCCGAGTAGTGGAAGCACGAGCGTTCTGCACCACACCGATATTTCGTGGCGCGCTTCCGCGATTCGCGGCGATACAAGTAGTAGGAACTACTGAGTTCTGCACCACCCAGTTTGTCCGCGCCATACTACCGCGTGTAGCAACACCTGTGTTCGTGGCGTGACCCTACCGATACTTGGACACTTCCAGAGACATGACCGACATCGCACCACCTATTGTGTCCATCGACCACGTTGCAGTGCGGATTCCGCCGTTCTGGGCTCTAGATCCAGAGTTATGGTTTGCTCAGGTGGAAAACCAATTCGCGCTTGCCGGGATAACTGCCGACCAAACAAAATTCAGTTATGTGGTCAGCAATTTGGACAGCAAATTCGCCATGGAAGTGTGCAATATACTGACTAGCCCTCCAGCTGAAGGCCGGTATCAGAAACTAAAAATTGAACTAATCAAGCGGTTGAGTGCCTCTCAGGAACAAAAAACCAAACAACTGCTGGAACATGAGGAGATGGGCGACCGAAGGCCCTCGCAGTTCCTGAGGCACTTGCAGAGCCTGGCGAGGAGTGCCATACCAGAAGAACTTCTCAGGTCACTATGGCTGGGCCGCTTACCAACCCCGATGCAAGCCATCCAAAATTACTCAGTGTCACTCGCCCCTGGACTCATTGGCTGACCTGGCAGATGCCATTGCTGACACCAATCCGAGGCCACAGGTAGCGGAGGCTGCATCCCTAGAGGCCATGTTCGACAGGATGGCGTCGCTGATGTCCACAAAAATTGGCGACTCTACGACAGGAAATAGCAGCCGCCACCACTCACAGCAGTCAATGCAGCAGCCGCCGGGACCGCTACCATCTGTTTTGGTTCGCAGGCATTCTCGCAGCAGGAGTTCTCCCGGAGTTTGCTGGTACCATCAGTGCTTTGGAGATGCTGCGCAAAGATGTACTTCACCCTGTACCTACCCTGTGGGAAACGAACAGGGGACTCGTTGATGGCGGGCAGCGACGTCACCCATGCACCAAGCAGCCGCCTCTTCGTCACTGACAGAGTAACCAAGGTAAAGTTCTTAGTAGATACAGGTGCTGACATTTGTGTGTATCCATGTTCGCTGCTACCAAGAGGGCGCACTAAGTCAGAATATACACTTTTTGCTGCAAATGGCTCACCTATCTCTACTTATGGTTTCGTTACATTTACCCTCAACCTGGGGCTAAGGCGTGATTAGGTGTGGCGTTTTGTCGTGGCGAGTGTCACCAAGCCTATCATCGGGGCTGATTTCCTCCACCATTATGGCCTCCTGGTCGATATCCGCAACCGGCGCCTTGTAGATAGTACCACCTCCCTATCAGCCATCTGTCATGTGACCACCTGCAATATCAGCAGCATAAAGACACTTCCTCTGTCATCGCGCTACTCTGAATTGCTGGCGAAGTATGGCGACATCACTCGCCCATCTGGCACCCCACAGCTAACACAACATTCCACAGTTCACCATATTCACACCACTGCCGGGCAGCCAGTACACAGCAAGCCATGCCGGTTGGCACCAGACAAGTTGTTGATAGCGAAGCAGGAATTCACAGCTCTACTTAAGCTTGGGTTAGCCCGTCCTTCAAACAGTTCCTGGTCTTCCCCACTCCACATGGTACCCAAGAAAGGAGACGAGTGGAGACCCTTTGGAGACTACAGGATGCTTAATGCTCGCACAATTCCGGAGAGATACCCAGTTCCGCACATCCAGGATTTTTCACACACCCTACATGGCAAGACCATTTTCTCCACAATTGACCTCGTCAGGGCTTACAACCAGATTCCAGTTGCCCAAGCAGATATTCCGAAAACAGCCATCACTACGCCTTTCGGGTTGTACGAGTTCCCCTTCATGTCCTTTGGCTTCCGCAATGCTGCACAAACATTCCAAAGATTTATTGACGAGGTTCTCCGTGGTCTGGAATTTTGTGTCTCATACATTGACGACATATTGGTTGCATCGAGCAGTGAGACAGAGCATGTGCAGCATCTAGAAGAACTTTTCAGCCGCCTCAAAGCTAATGGTCTCCTAATCAACCCCGCCAAATGTGTCTTTGGGGAACC
>PNEQ01107805.1:0-26063 GCA_003012365.1 Medauroidea extradentata
CAGACGATGGACGGGAATATTTTAACGCGAGTTTCCGAACATTAATGAAAAAGTATAACATAAATCACTATTCGACTTACTCGGGACTCAAAGCAAGCATCGTTGAACGCTTTCATAGAACTCTAAAAACTAAACTTTGGAAGCATTTCACGGCTAATGGAAACTACAAATGGGTGGAGTTACTACCGAAACTTGTTCGCGAATATAACAGTACGGTTCACTCCATAACGCACATGAAGCCTAAAGATATTAAGGACGATGCCTTGCTTCGTTCTGTATACTCCTACGGGAAGAAGAAGGATCCTCGCAAGCCTAAAGCGTCTATTGGAGACTTGGTTCGAATCACGAAGCAACGTGGAGTGTTTCATAAGGCCTAACGTCACAACTGGTCGGCTGAACTATACAGGGTTGTGCGTATACGACATTCGTACCCGCACATGTATTATTTAGATGATCTACATGGCGAGCCTATTATCGGAAGTTTCTATACAGCGTACGAAGTTCCCTGATGTGTATTTGGTCGAGAAGATACTGAAACGACGTAAAGGTCAAGTGTACGTACGTTGGGTTGGACATAGCGATCGAGAAAATAGTTGGATCAATGAGAAATATATATTTGAAATAAGTGTTTTACTTGAATGTATCGTATTATTTTTGCAAATAAATGTATGTTTAAATTTTTTTACACAGCATTAAACATGAATTTTTTCCCTGGGACCTTATAAGTATAAGCCTCGTGAACACATCGGAAGAAAAAATTACACGCTACTTGTTCAGAATTTAAAAATAAATTCAACAGTGTTTGTATTTTTCAATTCGAAGCAGCCGTTTGCAAAATATAGACTTGTGAAGTCGCAAAGTTATACGTTTTCACATTGCCCATGTTGAATTAATGGTGAGACAGAAGCTGCAAACGTGCACACGACTCGGGCATCACGACGTGCTTCACCCTCCCTCTTCCCCCAGACTCCTTGCAGGGTAGAGTTACAGATAACAGCTCGCTACGTCTCTCTCGCGAAGACGCACGGAGGTTAGCTAGCTACGCATATGATTCTAATTCGTCCATAGTCTACTGTGAAAGTAATTTTTATACATGATTTACTTGTACACTAACTCACATATGATGTGTAGTCACTCTATACAATATTCTTTTCTCCATCCTGTGATGGAACAGTACTTTTTTTGGGGGGGAATGAATATATATTTACTGAATTGTCAACTTTTTTTTAAATTTGGTAGTGAGTGGATATTTATTAGTTATGCAACTCTGTTGAGAGCTTAAGTATACATGGTAAACATTAGCTAGAGTGTGTTTTTAAACCACTTATATTATTTTGATGTTCTGGTTATGTATTTTATTACATGACGGTTTCATAAACATAAAGACAAATTATTTTTTGAAAACTATTTATTTACAATACAATACATTGACACTTTTAATATTACATTCAGTATTAAATTCAGTACAGCAAAGTCTCTCTCTCGTTCATCATGAATTATTACACGTGCCATGGGTTATCATGAAACCAAAGTCTCAGGGCTTCCGAGTTACACTGTGCGCAAAATGTATTTTTCTCGCAGTTGTGAAGTTTATCAGTATACATTTCAACAAGTTTCCGGAATGTAGGGCACTTAAACGACTTATGTGCATCGATAATTTTAATGCTGCTCGAGCACACACTACACAACACAAGCTTCTGTCTGTTTCTGATGACAAAACCTTGCATGGAAAACAGTCGAGAATGTCCTCGTCTTCTTTTAGATGATCTGGCAGGAACTTGTACACTGATAGTACCTCGTGCGGTGCGTAGATGAGAAGAAATTCTTTGGGCAAGTACGGTAGCTCGTTCTCTCTGTCTAGCAATGTTAAAGATTTATACTTTCCATATGCCACTATAGCAGATATTTTTTGTCCGGTTGAACAGCAAGCATACATTTCATCTGAAGAGATAAGTTGATACTGGAGAAAAACATACTGTGTGCTCCCACGCATTACATAGCTTTTTATTAATCCATTGTGCAAGGAGGGGGGGAGACGTTCCAATTGGCTAATGGAAATGTTGGTGGGAGAAATGGTACATAAAGTAGAAGGGGAAAAATAATTTTTTGGAAGTGTGGGGGTGGGGTGGAGGGGGAGTAGTAGTTTGAGCGGGTTATAACACGAGTGTTGGTGAGAGGGGAAAGTAGGGGAAGGAGGGGGTAAATTCATCACGTGATTAACGGCCAATTAAATTAAAGTACGTGATAGGGGAAGGGGGAGGGGGGTATTAGTTAATATATACAAGTAAAAAGTGGTGGGGGGCGTCAGTGTGTCGATGGAGTTCGTCCGGGTAAGACGTGCCGATAGTTGATTTAATTAAATAATTTTTATATAAAAAGTTTTTTATTAAATAGTTTTTTAACTAAAAAAGTTTTTACTAAAAGAATTTTATTAAAAAGTTTTTTTATTAAAAATTTTATTTATTAAATACGTGTGAGGTTATAATGGAATGCGAAATCGAAAATTTTTAGTAAGAAACACCAAGATGGCGGCCGGAAACAATATGGTGACCGGAAACAAAATGGAGGTAATATTTTTTTTCGGAATTTTTTTAAATTTTTAAATTTTTTTGAAAATTTTAAATTTTTAAATTTTTTTTTAAATTTTCAAAATTTTGGAAAATTTTGGTAATTTGACACTCAAGATTAAAGGTCAAGGTCATCCAACATGGCGGCCGGGGCCATGACGTCACAACATGGCGGGGGAACCACACTCGGGCGGGCACCACACTCCGGCTCCATGTGCCAGAACCGGCCAAATCATACTACTGACATGGAATGTGTCAGAGGGCCCTCGATGGTTTTAACAGTCAACACTGGAGACGACAATCAGGAAGCACTAGATGCGGCTTTAACAGAGTCAGATTGTTGAAACACGTGCAAAAGTGGAATAATCTTTGGGAGAAATCCGAGACGGTTTCTTTGGCAGTTTTCTTCTTAGTAACCGCTTTAGCATTTTGCAATAGTTCACCGACCTTGGTTGTTTTAGCAGGAGTCTTGGGTGCTGAAAGGCGCGTGGAACGACCACCACGAGTCTTGTCTTGACATGGTGGGTGAGTTTGTACTGCAGGTTGAGACTTAGACTTCGCAGTGGCGCTCGAAGAGATGACATCGTCCTTGTGCGACCAGCACCATGTGTAGAAGGGACATTGGTAAGAGCAGGTTGTGAAGCAGGGGACACCAAAGAGTATTCAGAAGAGAGGTTCCAGAGTTTGTCACCAGCCATAGTGAAACACAACACTATGTTGAAAGTTTTCAAGTGTAGCGATGCATGAAGTCATAAGTCGGGAACAGAGTTCTCTATGTCGCACTGATTGGAGAGATTAACAGCAGATAGGAAAAAATACATCGCAGTTATGTAGTCGTGAAGAAGAGGCAGAAGTGTGTAGAGTCCAGCAGCATTCGGGTAGACGAAGTTCGTGCATGGAGTAACAAGACAGCTCGATCTGGTGACAGCCTCGCGAACTGCGGCCTGCGAGAGTTCAATGCAGGCCGAGTCTCCTCACAATAAAGTGCAGCACTTCTTATAGTTTCGTCGAGTGATGAACTGGGGGGCGCAACATCTCCTTTCCCCCAGGCCGGGATGTGAAGCAGAAGGGCAACACCTCTAATACTTTGGACCGGAGGATGTAGCAGAAGGAGGGGCAGATGTTTACAGCTTTTCCCACTTGCTAAACCCAAGAGATATTCTATACAAGCTTTTGTGAACTCAATAGCTTACTTCTCGGTATGTAACAGCAATTGAAGCTACTGTGCCAGGTAAGTATGCCGAGACTCGATTCCTAGCATATTATCGTCCTGAAGAATGACCATCCCATCGCCAGAAAGACTGACCATCCCAACTCTGTTTTGTAGTCTACTGCACAACACATTGGGAAGTATAAGTTACCTTTACAGTTATACACTAGTTCATCTATTCTGTGTGGCAATCCTTTAAGCCACTGTGTTATTCACATTTCACCACCTATATACAGCAGTGGTTTTTTACTTTTCAAGACCATCTTCAGAGATGATAGAATACCTCTCTCTCATAGTTCCTATGTTCGCTGTATGGGGCAACCCAGCTTTACCAGCGTTCACAATAAGCTGCATTTTCTACTACAATTTAACATGCTTACTTGGTAAGAAAATTTTGGTTCATTGCTATTCTTTTCCGCACATCTAAGTGCTTAATTTACACTATTCACTTCGCATAGTCACCCTTAAGAACCCCACAGTACGCATAGCAATCCCTTCTGTATAGTACGACCGTCGGTGGTTAGATGGCGCACAAGTGTCGCAGCTATCACATATTTTCCTCTTGCGAGCGAATGTATTGCTTCGTTTACATACTTCGCATGCATAATATACATGTTTTAATTGATCGAAAGAAAATTACCAAATGGAATAAAGCCTTTCTCGGTGCAATATCTTCTGACGACACATTACAACTTGACTGGATTTATTTGTTTGGACATACGTCATTGCGAAATAAATGACTGTCAAAAGAAAACTAAAAATAAGACAAGAAAATATAAATAAGCATAGTATGCTTTAGTCATCAGTATACATACACAACATGAAATTCCAAAACTGAATTCTGGTAAGATAAAACAAGGAAACCAAACAGAAAATAAAAGAATTAACAAATATATGAAAAGAGGAACCTAAGTTGATATGCGACACAACAATGAGAAGAAACAAAAACACAAACAAAAATACAGCAAACGACTCAATGATGAGGCGAAACAAAACATCAAAGATGTCGGACACAAACAGAAAAACAAACGACACAAACGATGAGACGAAAACAAAACGGAGTAGTTTTACAAACAGTCAGAACTGGAATCTGTTCCCGTCATCAGGTAGACACAGGGTTCAGGAACACGAGTGCGACTGATCAGTCCAAACAAATAAATCCAGTCATTCACTCCCATTGCCCATTTCTTTCAAAGATCACATTAAAGCTTCTTGCACACACATTTTGACAGTTTCTATCACACTTTGGTTTCCCTTCAAATTGAATTTGGGGATTTTTAAGGTGTATTTGGAATCATTTTGAGGCGAAACTAGGTGTATTCGTTTTTATATGATTTTTCTTGTGCAGCTTTCATTATTCACCGAGCAGATTCTGCGAAGTAGAGATACTACATCTACAAAGCATCCACCAATATCTGCCAGTCGCCTCTACAGTAATGTCAGCCGCTGGGGAGGGGCCTGGTTATACACAGGTCACTCTCTCTCTCTCTCTCTCTCTCTCTCTCTCTCTGCCCCAGGAAATCCAGGGATCGCTCTCAGGGACACTCTGACTCGTTCATCTTTTCGCTGTCGCACCCAGTCGACTTGCTCCCGGACATCCCGAGTGAGTCGACATGATATACCGACTTCTATTCCATCCGAGACCGAAGACTGCCGAGGTCATTCACCCTCAGTCGACATCACCACCTCATCACAGCCCACTGGTTGCTCTGGACATGCCTTCACTCGAGCCACTTCCTGTCTCGTCTGTTAATACTGCACCACTTTCACTTACTTACTCCACCTGTTTCTTCGCCAGCTTTTGCTGTCTCTTCACCCCATCCAGTTTTCGCTGCCAGTCTCCAGGATCGACGTCTTCATCTCGAAACCACCCTGTGTGTAATCCAGAACACCACTCCATCTGTTGTTCATCTTCGAGACAAGATGCTCCACCTGACGAAGTTCTATTCTCAACCTTCACATTCTACCGCTGTCACTCTTGCCTCCGATCGTCCTGCTTCTGTTCAGGCTATTGTGCCTACTGTTCAATCACCAGACATCGCTACTACTGCTCCACCACTGACAACAGCATCTCAAATTCCTCTACATCCTGTTTCTTCTACTAGGTCGTCTATGGTGCAGCCTTGGCCCTGGTATTCTTTATACTTACCATCTTCTAATCCTCCGTCTCAAGCTTCACCTGGTGCAAGCCGCCTGCCAGAAACGCCAGCCCTTGTTGCTGCTCCTCTCCTACCATTTTCCTCCTATGATCCACGTTTGACTCAACTTCATCCACCTGCTTCCTATGCCTACCCACATGATAGTATCCACCTTCCTTTCAACCTGTACGACAATGTTTGGCTAATCGTTTACACCCTTCTTTTGTCGTTTCTGTCTAAAGTTTCTCAGCCACCATCCTACCACTACCCGCAAGATCCATCCTATCCTCCACCTTGTCAGCAACATCACCATCTTGATATCTCGCCTCCAGACAATCTTCAAAAGCCACAGTCGGCTTCACTGAACCTCATCTCTCAACTCTTTCAGGATGTTGGCCTTTCACATCAGACTCCTCAGGTTGTTGTTTCTTCTGCACCATCTACGTTTTCACGGACTCCTCTGGCTCCACATCAAGATGTTCTTACTGATTTCGTTGAAGATGTAATGGATCCAGGCGCTGATGCACTTTATCATTCTTCTTCAACCCCTCAACCTGTTGAGATGCCCATAGAAACAATGGAGGAAGACACGGATGGCTTCATTATTCCTAAGAAGTTGTGTTGTGGACGATGTCTTACATCCCATTCCGACAACACTGGCCATTTACAACAGTACAACAGTTTTGCTGCTCTTTCTTCTGACAATGAACACTCCTCAATTGAATTACCGGACACTAGTGCTGCCTCTTCTGACGGACCCCGACAGTCTGATGCTCCGCCACAGACTCACATTACTGCAACTGGTCCCACTACTTCTGTACCTAATCCCTACACTACTGTACCTGGTCCGTCCTCTTCTGTTCCTGGTCCTTCTACGACTGTCCAGGGTATGCCTTCCACAGCTAAATCTTCTTCCACTTCTTCCTCCAGTAAGCCAGTTCGAGTGCCACCTATATCCTTCTAGATTTCTCCTGCCAGCAAATATTTTGTTGCTGCTGCCCGACTTGAGAAAGACCTAACTGGGAAGCAGAGACTGACTGACTTCTGTTGATGATCGGACGTCCCTATACATGGACAACTCACCTACTCTACAACAAACTCACCTCCTTAGGCTACCGACCATCTACTTATATACATACTGAAGAACATGCCGACCGACTTGTATTTAGATGGTTACCATTGACTGTCACTGCATGAGTTGACTCACCAACCGGTTGCAGCATGTCGACAGAACACACTTTTGTCACCATTAATGTTAAACTTGACAAATCACGCTATCTATCACAGATTTTGGCTGTTTCAATCACACATTGGTTTCCCTCCCATTCCTTTGGAGTAAGTGCTTTTATTAAAGTTGTGGTTAACGTGAGTGCTCGTCGGCTCCCAGCCTATTGGTCGGATGGATGGTAAGGTATGGAATTCACCCTGGCCAGGTGAAGCCTGACCTGGGCAGAGGGGAGCCCGGACTGAAGTTTTCGGCCGAAGCAGCCTCATTGTGGGAAGAGACTGGCCAGTCTCTCAAGAATTAATCAAAACTTTACAAGACTTCTCCTCACCCCGATTCTCCTGGAGCTCCGCTGAGTGCTCCGACAGCAGTGACATTGATACGGGAAGGGGGCAGGGGACCTCTCAGAGCACTCAACCTCCGTGTTCGTCAGGTGACTCCTCGGCCTCCCCAAAGGAACATGGCAGAACTCGCTCCAAGTCGTGACTCGAAGCCACCACTAATCAGCTTCTTCACAGGCCTCTTGACATGCCGACCAGCATCTTTCGTCTGACGACCCTCGTTCTGACTTAGACCGAGATCGCTCATCAAATGAACAGTAATAAACAGTTACTCCTCTTGACTAAGTTCCCAAGACCAACACTACAGCTCTGCCTGATATGCCGCTCATTCTTTCGCCCCACCCTTCTCCGAGTACTTCACCATTACATGTGATTCAGTCTGCATTACGATCTTCTCATCAGTCGCCTCTTCACCACCAGCCTTTTAATTTCATTTCTTTATCTCGCACTGTTGCCTCTCTCAGGACATGACTTTTTCCGATACTATGGCCCGCCTTCTTCAGCTAGAGACCACTGTGAGAACTTGCAGACTCTTCACTCTCCGTCGTCCAACTTCGGGACTGTATTCTGCAGAAACAAGAATCTTCACCCGTCTCCATCAGTTTAGACTTCTTCCACCACTGCTTCCAGCTCTATTCATGCCGCTGCGTCTGTGTTCACTCCTGCTATGCACACCCATCTACCTTCACCCATCTCTCCAGTCAGTAGCTACCATGCCCTTTCATACAATGCCCACCTATCTTCCATTTTGTCATCCTTACCCACACTCTTCTTTAAATTTCTTTCACTCCTGTCCCACCTTCTCTGGTTCCACCTATAACTGGACAACCACAACTGTCAGTCAACGTGGAATGTCGCCTTTCGTGCCTTCGCCTTGGCCTCTTCTTCAGCTTCAGCCTTTCCATGCTTGCATCACAGCATTTACCAGCTTCTTATTTATATTCTCAGTATAATCAATATCCTCCATCCTATCAGGTTCCTCAACATTTCACTGCCCTTCATCCTTCGCACCCTTCTGTTCATCCTCTGTTCTTTCAGCCTTCTCTTGTTTCTCAGTCTATCTTATCATTACCTCCAGAATTCATCTTACTCTCTCCCTTTCATCCACTACTCTAGATGTTTCTCAGAATCAGTCTTCACAACCTTCCTCTCGGCCGGTTCAGTCGTCGCCAGCATCTGTTCCTGATGATAAACATCCTTTTCTGACTCTTGCTCCCAGCGATCCATCTGTCGTCAATGAAGACTGGGTCGTCCTGGAGGACATCAGCATGGACACTGGAGCTGACACACTTTATCAAATTTCGTCATCTTCTGATCAGCCTGCACAGGATGTCAACTTTAAACTGGACGATGTGGAGGGATTTATCATCTCCAAGAAAGTTCGTCGGGGCGGCCATAGATTTTCTTCTCCCCATTCTGACAACCTAGTGCCTTTCTATACTAGTTTTGCAGTACTTGATCAGGATTCTTCTTCCCCTACAGATGTTCAGGTTAATCACACAGCCTCCTCTCCTGACTTGACTTCGCCTACTCCTAGGAGGCAAAATACTTCTTACTCGAACCACCCTCCTCGTTTCACTACTGCAGCTCCTGTCCCTACTACTGCTGCCAATCCTTCCTCTTCTGTTCCTCCTAAGCCTACCCTCATGCCACTCAGTTCTTGTTTGGTGTCTCCTTCCTCGAAGCCGTTTGTCACTGCCTCCAGGCTTCAGACAGAACTGACAGACAAACTATGTGTGATGTCTGTAGGTGACAGAACGTGGTTATACACAGACAAGCCACACGACCATGACTACCTGTTTAGGAAATTGACTTCTCTTACTTACCAGCAATTCACATCCCAACGGCCGGACGATAAAGTCGACTGACTGGCCCTTCAATGCTTACTTATTACTGTGATGGTGGACGACTTCGCCACCCAACTGCGAGAAATTGGCTTCCCTGTTTTGGTCGGTGACTTAGATGAGAATCACCCTCACTGCGACTACACAACCTTTTTAGGTGACGACTGCATGACAAGGGGAGTCGGTGCCATTTTACAGCCTTCGGAATTTAGGTTGCTGGGTGGTGGCCATCGAGATTTACTGCGGTTCAGGGAGGGTGCTGCAGTGCTATGGATGCCTGGGACTTGGGCATTCCTCCTTGAAGTGCCACCGAGACCTGGCCTGTTTCTAGTGCGAGGGGCGCATTGGAGCAGGAACTGCAAGGCACCACCAGAGAAGAGGAAGTGTGTTAACTGCGGAGCAGCCCACATCGCCACTTCACTTACATACCCCTTCATCCAGGCATAACTATGCTGTCACCCCAACACTCTTTCCTTCTCGCTCTTCCTCACCATCTACTGTTGAATGCCAACTTGTCCCCAATGTCTTTCCCTGCTCATTTTCCTTCACCTCATTCCTCTGCTTGGAAGCACCCTAATCTACTTCTCACCTCCACGCCTCAACCTTCCACCTCCCATTCAGCATCTCGTCCTTTTACTGCCCTTGAGGCCATAGTGTGAAACTCTTCCCTTCTTCCTAAAATTTACGATCTGCAGTCCCCTCTTCTTACCCATTCTCCCGATGTAGTGTTCCTTTAGGAAACAGAGCTCTCTCCTGCTTCCCAGTTCTCCATCCCTGGTTATGTCATCCACCATGCCGATCGCGATGGTCGGGAAAGGTGGTGGTGGGTGGTACTACTTATCTAGTCCTCTTTTCCTCACCATCACCGATTTTTGTCCTCTCCTGCGACTGAGGCAGTCGCCATGAGGGTTCACGGTGCTCCCTATGCCTTGGGATTCTGGAAGGAAAATCGAGGAAAAAGATAGAGGGAAATCATGGCCGACACTGAGGCCCTCGGTCATCTCGATGTACACATCGTGATGACCGGAACTATAATCCTACTCATCTTTTTTTGGGCTGTTCTAATGCTAATCGGCGTGGCAACTTCATTAAACGTCTACATACTATCCTCCTGTTTATTCATGCCCCCACTTTCCTACCTTTCGTACCTGCCCAAAATCGATCTTAGCCTAGTATAATTGACTTTGCCCTCTTCTGTCTTCCCATTCTCTCTGACATTCGCATCTCCGCCTCTGGTTCATCTGATAATCTTCCAGTTCATTTCCTCATACATTGTTTCAGTCATACTGATCCTCACCTTCCCCGATTTTACTTTCCTAAGACCGACTGGGTTGGGTTTTCTCTCGTATTGTTTCCTCCTCTCTTGACATGTTTATTTTCTTCCACTCTCCTGTTGACATTGATCGTCATGCTGCCTCCCTAACCCACATAATTTCTTGTGTTGCCTCTAAAATATTCATCTTGCCTCTCAATGCCCTTTTTCCGCTCCTCCTTTTTCTCCTTACATCCTCGACACTTTGACTCTGAGGAACCGCTTCCGCGGTCGTTGGCAGGTGTCTCGAGTCCCTGGGCATAAGGAGGTTATGCCTCCTACTCCTGGAGAGATGCCATCGACTGATCGCAGAGTGAGTCTGCTCGGGAGTCGAATCATTTGCAATCTCTCTCAGCTACTTCTGGCTCCCTCTATAAACACCTTTGCCCCCTCTGGTCCACACCTTCGTGCATTCCTCCTCTCACCACACATCAAATCGTTCCTCTGCTACTTCTACTTACCTTCAATCCACCTTTACTTCGGCTCTTATGCCTTATATTTCTTCCTCTTCAGATGATGACTCTTGGTCCTCCCCCTCTTTCCTGTCATGTCACTCTTCCTCTCCTGCTTGATGAACTTCCTTTCTTACGTTCTACTGCCGCTGAGATTCGCTCTCGTCTCCACTATCATCGTCCCTCAATTGCCCCTGGTTCAGATTCCTTACCTGCTCCTATACTCCATGCCCTGCCCCAGAAAGCCATTTTCTTACTTACCCTTCTTGTTAATATCATGCTCCTTCACTGCCATTTTCCTCTTTGTTCGAAATCCACTAACATCTCCCTTATCATCCTATATCACTCTTACTTATCCTTTCTAATGAAGCTGGGAGGGTTATCTTGGCCTGGATTATTTCATTCGTCGAATCCAAAAACCTACCTCATCAATTTGTATTCCGCCCTTTACATTCTACTTCTTATGCCATTGCCTATGTAGAACTATTGGTGATCGAGGGATTCACCAGGCGGCAACGCATAGGCATGGTCCACCTTGACCTTGTCAGAGCTTTCTACTTTGTTCTCCATGCCCAGATCACTACCCGATTCACTTCTCGCCTTCCTACTCACCTTTTCTGCCTCCTCTGCTCATTCCTGGAGGGCCTTACTTTCCAAGTGCGGGTGGAGGGACGACTCTGTGCCCCCGTTCCATCACTACTTGGGTCCCCCGGGGGCCATCAGCCTGCTCAGCTTTGGTCTTCACATCTCCGACCCGTTCGTCTGCCTGGTGCCTATCTCACCCAATACGCTGACGATACCTGCATCCTTTCTTCCTCAGTCTCCGAACGGCTCGCTCGGCGAGCGCCTCAGTCGTGGCCTCACCTCACTCACCAAACAGTTCCTTCGGTACGGCATTGGGCTGAATCACACCAAATCCTTTTCCATTCTTTACCAACTGTATCACCCCTCCCCCTTCAGTTCACCCTCCTCACATCAACTCTGTGCCCTCCCCTGGTCACCTACCATCTGTTATCATGGGTTCACCCTTGATCACTTCACATTCACTGCCTACATTGACTCCACAGTCTTAAAGGCCCACTCCGCCGTCTCTCAACATGCCCCCACTCTCGGTCCTCGATATTACACCCCCCTCGACACTCGTGTCACTGTCTACTGTAGCCTTGTTCTTCCCAACCTCATCCATGCCAACCCTACTTGGTCACATTCATCACTCTATTCTTTTCGACCCCTTACATGCATATTTTTCTTAGGGCTACGGTTCCTCCTCGGCCTTTCCCGAGCCCTCTTCGCGCCAGCATCCTTGATTGTGCCCATCTCCCTCACCTTCACCACATCCTTATCAAAGCCACTGACACCTTCCATCACAAATGTTCCCGTCACTCCAACCCTTACATCCGGCGATTAGGTGACCTGCCTCCTCCTGCAGCACACCCACAACGTCCTCTCTTCTGAGTGGGCCACCTCTCTGCCTCTCTTGACAATGGACGCTCAGTCGCTGCTGTCGCTGGTCCCAGCCCTATGCCACCCCCACTTTATCCACCCTCCCACAGAAATCACCTCAGCACTAAGAACATTTACACCTCACTGCTGCAATCATTGCCATCTCCTTTTGACTGACATCTTCGATCCGTTCCACCTGCACAATTGAGTACACCTTCCTCCATAAGGGATGCCAACTTCTGGGTAGTCTCATCAGTAGTTTGTCCTCCTCCACAGAGGATCAAGGATCACCGGCAATAAGGAGGGGTATCCGGGAGCCCTCCCCCAGGAAAATTTCAATTTAAAGGTGAAAAGGTGCTATTTATGCAGTTTTTGTAATTTAATATTTATTACAACACCAGTAGATATATTGACATTGTTTTCTGGTATTTACTATGAAAATTAAACACATCTGTGACCATTGAATAAAGAGCGAGTCTCTATCCACTAAAACTTACACATGTCCAAAATAGTTTTTTATGCAAACACTATGAGAACTGTATCGTCCCCTACTTAGTGGCTGGCTAGCACCTCAACCACTGGTGACGGTAACAAAATTACAAAAACAAGGTAAAGTCGGTGGTGAATCCGTATAGATTTTCAAATGCGCTTAGGCAAAAGTAATCCTCACTCAAAGGTAAATCCAACTCTTAACTTCAAGCACCTCAGTAAAGTAATACCAGTTAAATAACAATATCAGCAAGCATAATTACATTAATGTTCCAATCATGAAAAGGTAAACTGTAACTTCAACTTCAAAGAAAGATCAAATATCGGGTTCAATCCCAACAGCGATTTATTTAAACTCAAGATAAAATAACAAAACATCAACATAACCATTAAACATTTTACAAACTCAAATAATCAGCAACACAAGTCAAAATTTATAAATGAAAAAATATGAAAGTACAGAAATAACGCAAAATTATCAGTTAATCTGTCAATCTGAACAATATGACTCGGTGAAGCCATAAAAGAGAATACTGCAAAGGGTGTAGTGAAAGCCAAATACAAGTATTACAAATTTGCTAGCCCTATACAAATAGAAAACTAACTTAAAAACATTGCTGAGTCCGGTACCTCAGTGGGACACACGCTCCAAAATACACATGCACCATGCGGACACACACCCAAAAAAAATACAGCAGCAAAATCTACCGAGTCCCATACCTCGGTAGTATGCATACAAAGCAGGCACATACGGTGCATGAAAATTACTCAATTCAAATATTATAAATTATCTGCTGTAAATGTACTTTCTCTGCAAATGTCTAACCTTGAAAATTACATGCAAGCAATTATTAATTAACAAATACGAACAGAATTAAAACTATTTAAATGTCTGCCTCTCTCTCTCTCTCTCTCTCTCTCTCTCTCTCTCTCTCTATATATATATATATATATATATATATATATATATATATATATATCTGTGTGTGAATACTGAAAATATAGAAGTTACCAGAAGTTAAACATTGAAAAACCCGAACGCGAAAGTTAACCTGTAACAAATACCCAAACAGGCGCCAAAAATTAGTCAATTATAAGTCCTACAGCATAATAACCCATTCCACATTTACGATAACGAAAGACAAGAGTTACACTTACATTTCACTGGAAGCCGACTGAACACATACAAGAAATCCTGGGGTTTAAATATAAATAACGAAAAAGAATATAAAACCAGAAATAGTCCGCCCAACATGGCGGAGCAACAGTAACAAATAAAAATTACAATAAAATAATTATCACGAATAAGCCTGAAAATACATAATGAAAACTAATTACAGACTTTCTAACACTCGGTGTGTAGAAAATTAATTACATATTATTTCAATTTGTAAATTTCCGATATTAATAAGAAAAATAATCATAACAAAACGAAGAACAATTTCTTGAAGTACGGTGCCATTCACTAAGTAGCTGAAAATTTGAAGTGTCCAAAAGTCTCATGGGTCGTAAAAACTTGACGGTCAAACCGACAAGGTCGATTCAGAGCAAATTAATCAGAACATTTTACATAATTTTGTAAACACACTAAGACTTTTTTTAAATTTACTTGCACTATTTAGAAATACACCGATTAAAGAATTATAAAAAATAAAATACGCTTAGCTCACCTCACATTTCTCAAAGTTATGTACTTGCACACCATTTTTAGACGTTGTATAAAAAAATTCCGTAAGGTCTGTACACACACTTTGGAACTTATTCACACACTTGTCTCACTTAAGCAGTAGACCTGCAAATTCATTTACATTTACGCTTTACCCCTACCTCGCTGCTTCAAATTAATAACTTAACAATAACATGCTCCAAATATAGCTGTAAATGTTCGGCATGGTCTGCTCAAGATAGCGGTAAATTATGTTACACCATTAGTAGTAAACAATATTTCAGCTTTCATAATGCTATGCGAATCCTCTGCCGTGATAAAAACGAAGTTAATGGTTTCGTTCCAGCTTAACCTTCCCCGAGTTCGCTGTGTTTCTTGGATGCGATTTGTCGCTAGCAACCGTCATTATGTTTAACTAAAAAATGACAACTACAATGTTACAAAAATTCTGTGTGTTGACACCTCGCTGGCTTTCAAACATTCCCACTCGCGTGCATAGTCGGTCCGAAATCGCTGCGCTATAATCTTTTGTCTTTTCGTGATCGTGTATTAATCACACGACATGGTTCATCCATTGAAGCAATAGCCTGTGAATATTTACTTCATCTTATATGATTGTAATTTACTGTAATAACCACTATTCCATATTACTACCGGCACCGCAAGCTACAATCCGATGTAAGCAGCAATGTTTCTGCACCAATCTGAAGTATGTGGCAACAGTGGAAGTTAGTTTGTCGTTTCGTAAATATGGTACGCATACTGCATAACACTGATACACATACCAGAACTACCTGAAAACTATTGATATGAATACCGAAATACGGGTGCGTCTACCATCGTTTTAGTGGCAACACTGTGGAAGTCTAAACAACATGCATGGGGCGGGCTCACATACACACGTGCGCAGGCTGGCCGGACGAGCTACGAAATAAATAATTAAATAAATGTCTCCGCCTGGCGACCGGTCTGTAGTGTGCATTCATCAACCAATGGACGCAACATAATTTTAAAATGCACAAAATATGGAACGTGACTCTCAGAATAAGCCTTCTTGTCTACCGACCCAAAATTTATTTAATGCATTCCAGAACCTGGCGAAACCAATGCTCTTTCTACCACCACTTTATCAGGTACGCTGCTTCCTCTTACCATATGTTCTACCAGAACTGCATGCCGCACAAAATTGCCTTGACAGCGTGCTGGGATGACAGTCTCACAGGATGCTGGCAAAACAGTTGTCTCGCGACAGACCACTTGGAGCTGGTAGGCGATGATAGTCCACTTCGAGGCATAATTACCAGCTCTCGGTTGCCAGCCCTTAGTACTACCGACCGAGTATCAATACAAAACTCTTAACTTACGCAACACGTCCATGCCCGATAAACATTAATCTTCAATGTCGGCCCTTAGACTGCTGAGGAGATGGCCCCAATATGTCCGGTCGGCCAACAGTAATGGTTGCTCAGGTGTCCACAACCATGCAGCAATAAACATCCAGACTGCCTTCCACTACGATTGCATCAAACTCTTTGTTTCACTGAGCGTACTTGAAGAAATATTGGGGCCTTATTTCCCGCAGCTACCGACCTTCGCGTCTTAAGACCGGTGCTTGTTTCCCGAGGGCTGGCCGGATCGGGCAGCCTCACCCTGCTCTTGGTTTGTTTTTCTGTAACAATTATGAACACTGGGCTCTCAGGTGTCTGGGTTCTCCACATTCCCAACAGCTTGGTCGCCCGTGTTGTCGTGGGCAGGGTGAAATCGAAGTGACTTTATTCTTAATTGCATTCATCGTGGTTTCCATTCTCTTCAGGGTGTTCTCTAGGCTGTTCTCTCTCTTTGACCGCATGCCAAATTGATAGCCCTCTTTTCAGATTCGACCTCTAGCCCCACTGCTTGCCGCACCTCTACATCGGCAATGGCATCGACGAAAAATCCAACTGGTATGGTATCTCCTGCCGGTTCTGGACACCCCTCGAGCGACAAATGGGCGAGTCCTGCCGCAATTCTTGCAGTGGCTTCCCTGATCTCTGAGTGCGGCTCCTTAGTTCGTCATGGTTGGCATGTCGTAAGTACTTGTCTCCTAAGCGCAGCTCCAGGGAAGTAACTAATTTCGAGTATTCCAGGCGTTGTTCTGGAAGCATCTGGAGTATACTGAGCAGGTCCCCTCAGAACAGCGGCAGGGTTGTAGGCACGTTGCCAGTCAGACCAGCCATTTATGGTTACCACAATCTCGAACTGGTTTTGGCACTCTCGCCGCGGAGTCATGCCATCGTAAGGAGCAGGCTTCACGGAAATTACCTTTCCTATGTTCGATGCAGGCACACTAGATACACAAACATGTTACCGTCCATTTTCTGCCTAATTGGGAATCCCACTAGAGCCTGGTTTCGACTTTGCGATCTTCTCTTCGCCTACTTCATGTTTTGATCCCGTACTTGTCATGTCGTCTTCCTCACCTATAAGATGGCCACCTTCTTTACGATGTTGTTCTTGACACTCCATTTTTTGTAGTCTGTTTTTCACATTGTCCATCACTTCCTTTATGTTGCCTACCTTCTTGTTTACAGCCTCTATTTCCTGGCAGACCATTTCTTTTACACTATCTGCCTGCTTATTTAAATTTTCTTTAACACTAACAATTTTCATATTTACATTATCTATTTTCTTGTCTACATTCTCAATTTGCTTATTTACATTTTCAACATTTGCATTTACTGAAATTATTTGGCCACGTAATTGGCCACTCATTCCCTCAATGAGGGCCTTAAGTGCTTCTATTTCTGCTGATATGCTTCTTGTAATCATTCGCATATACAATTACAATATAATCTCGAAATTTATAAAGTGGCTCAGTTTAGTTAAATAGTAATTGTGTGCAATGATTTAAATTTAAAACAAAAGAAAATATTAAATTAGTTACGCCTCTATCCTACTTCTGACACCAGTGTTACAAATTTAGCGAAAACTTAAAAGTGTGCAATTCTGAGCTATTTGGGATAGAGGTCTTATAAATGTAAATATAAGAGTTGACTTAAGATATTAATTTACTAGCTCACAAAGCTTACGAAAATACACAAAACAGCAATCAACTACAATTTCCACAACACCTTTAACTATGCACACTCTTACTACTGTACCACAGAAACGTTAATTACCTTCAACAATTAAAGCACAACAGAAATGTCTACCATCAATTAAACATTACAAATCACAATAAAGTTCAGTCTTATATCCAATAATCTTTCAATTATGGACAATGTACAATCTTAACAGTCCGAAGTGGTGGTGGCTCACCATGTGCTGCGCAGCACCCAGAGTGCACCACTGTCTTCACTCTTGAGGTCTTCGGTTCGACTTCTATCGCGCACATCCTTGTTGTCCGCCAACCTGCAGCAGCAGTCCTCTTGTTCCGCCCAGTACTGCTCCGAAGGCATGTGCCTGTAGCCTCACAGTAGACTCAGACGTCACCAAGATATCTTCACCAGTCTCTCTCCACAGGCATAGCACCTTCCTCTAGCACGACCAATAGCGAACTCTCCCCAAATCTGTTGACTCAGGGCTTATATACTTCAGAAAAACTCCGGGGATTCACCGAATTTCAGGGATCTAATAATATACATTAAATCATGCTGTGGTTGTGACTTGAGAATCGTAGGCCGGACTCGTAATGTTAAGGGCGCAGTTCACCTCAGTTTTCAACATTTTTATTTATTTTTATATTTGTACAAGATATTTTTTTTTTTTCATTATTTTAGACATAAATTGTGATTATATCTTCCCCTTAGGAAACTTTTATATCTCTCATAGTTTTTGTGTAAAGAGTCGTGAACATCAAAATTTGCACTTCATAGTTTTAAGTGTGCCACTAAAACCCAACTGACATACCAAACCGACAAAATTCACAGTGTATAACAATGTTGTAGGCTATGATTTGACGTATATAAAACAAAAAATTTAATACTTTTGTATTTAATAAAAAAATGCTGAATTTTGAAACGAATATTAAAAATATATCAATAATTTTTTATAAATTCATAACATATATTTTTGTGTTTTTATATATGTCAATTCAAAGCCTGCAACACTTTTATATAGCGTGAATTTCTTCAGTTTTGTACGTCAGTTGGTTTTAGTGGCGTACTTAAAACCATTAAGTCCAAATTTTGACGTTTACGACTTATTACGAAAAAACTATGAGAAATACAAAATTATACTAAGAGGAAGATGTAATCACAATTTATGTATAAAATAAGAAGAAAAAACTGGTATAAATATAAAAATAAAAAAACATGTTGAAAACTGAGGTGAATCGCGCCCTAAGGGTGCAGTCTACATCATATTTTTTTTTTTTATTTGTACCAGAACATTTTTTTCATTATTTTAGACATAAAATGTGACTAAATTTGGCTCTTATGAAATGTTTTTATCTCTCATAGTTTTCGCGTAATGGCTTGATAAAGTCATATTTTGCATGTTTCCGTTTTAACGACTACACTAAAACCAACTAATATGCCAAACTCAAAAAAATCACAGTGGATAAAGACATTGCAGGCTACAATGACATGCTCATAAAATTGAAGAATAAAAATTATTTGAATTGTAAAAAAATGCTGAAAGTGAAAATAAAAATTTAAAAAATTCAATATTTTTTTTTAAAAAATGCAAACAATTTTTATTCTTTAATTTTATGCCCATCCGGTAAGCGAAACTTCACAGTAAAACAGTAACATGGGCTGGATGAAAATTTAAATTATGCTAAGCCCCAGGACGTCACGAGTTGCAGGGGTGGAGGAGGTTACTCTGGGCACATAATATTGTTAAAGTGAAAATGTTCCAGGTACGAAAATTAAGTATTGATGCTCTGATAGGTTGAACAAAGACTTGTTGGTGGTCAGAGCGACACAGGGTCGACCTCCTCTTTACGCCGCTAACTGCCAACTGCCGAGCCCATGGTGGTGCACTTGCCTCGCCGTTACACAAAAACCCTTAAACATTAGCAAGCAAAAGAGAATAATTTTTAAATGCAAATTCTTGACGTTTAGAGTCCCAAATAGTATTAGAGATTGTTTCTGTAATTATTTTCAGACATGCAGTTTTCGGGTATCCAGGGATTTATATTACGTAATGTTGCAGAAATGAGTAGGTTAGTTCTTGTATTTTTAGAAAGGAATGGATAACACTTGAAAACACTTAACAAAATTCTTATATTTAAAGTCACATTAAAAATTACTTGCAGGATTTAACGCGGCATGACTGGTCGCGTGGGCTAGTCCATGTTGCTGTCATGGTTTCTGCGACATTTGAGGTTAAACCTAACAGATCATAATTAAAAACTATTTAAGTGGAAGCCAGGTTACGCCTTGCCATTAAAATTCACTCAGCAAACATGGGTGCGACCCATATTTCCGCACCTGGCCCGTGACAGCTTGGCACTTGCCATGTAAACAGCAGTTTATGGGCGTTAATACGTACGGGGCACTTTCCCTGCATTTGCTGGAGTTCTCTTACCACCGACGCACATTTTGGCACCACCTGGCGTCACGGGGGCGGTGTCTGGGCGCCGCTACCTCTTAGCGTCACGTGGCCAGGTGCGTTCCCTTATGCAAGTGTGGTACTGCCCGCCTCGGCTGTTCCAGTTGGTAGGCGCGGCACGCACGACGGGCTTCAACTGAGGGGACACGGAATTGTCCACGTCAAATTATAACCAGACATGTTCATTTGCTGCCGACCGTCGCGCACTGTGATTTTGCATAAGAAATATATCCTTGTTATCTGTCGTTGACATAAAAATTTACCACAATATCACCTTATAAGAGAGTTTTATTAATAAATACAGGATGTCGGAAAATGAGCAGAAAATGGGCGTGGGTCTGGGGAACAATTTGACTTAAGATACCTGTGGTCGCAAACCAACCTTTAAGCCCGTGTGAGCATGTCTAATTACGAGGACACTTGGTAACGACGCGCATTGGGCAGCATCGTGTACGGCGTCTACACCCTTGTGTGTTTCGAGCGTGGCAGCTAGCCCTTAGGTTTAGTAGCTCAGTGGGCAAAGTCGCTTGATTTCACTAAGCCCGATTTCTTTTACTGGAGTTAGATGAAAGACCTGGTTAATGACGGCACAGAGGTTACTTCTCCCGAAGATCTTGTTACAAGAATTGTTGCTGCTGCGGGCGAAATAAGGGGCCATCCCCAAACAGTTCGCAGGTCTTGTTATGACTTTGTCACAAGATGTCGCATGGCTTTGCGACGATGTGCAAGGTGGGTACTTCGAACACTTGATGTAGGTCTAGTTGACAAGAAAACATGACATGTTTTTTTGTTTTGTTTGTCCCTTGGTAGCTTTTTGTAAACTGTTACTACAACACAACACTAGCGTGTAATATCAATAGTTTTTTTCCAAACATAAACTTTTACAACCTACCCTATCCCAACACCCCTCTGAAAAAGGGATGAGGGATCAACGAAGAGTACTACATCGCCTAATTGAACAATTACACGCTATATTTCTCATTGCGCGACGTTGCTACGTGTCCTCGTAATTAGAAATGCTCACATGGGCTTAACGGTTGGTTTGCGCCCACAGGTATCTTAACTCAAATTGCTCCCCAGACCCATATCCATGCGTGGTTTCATTTTCTGCACCTTATTTTCCGACAGCCTGCATATAATATTAACAGATGCTGGCAACACAAGATACGACACTATGTGTTTATTACTGTAATTATAGCTAGCGGACGACACATCCATACAATTCATTCGCGAGTTATTTAACGACTGATGCACTGTTAAACCAACAAGATTTTTGGTACACTTGCCAGTATTTAGAGATGTACGATTCTCTAAAATAACAAAATGCTAGTTAAGTAATAATTACCACTGTAAAAATAAGTAGGATATGTCACAAACAAATGTAATAATTTATTTTCCTAAAGTATTTTTGGACATTAACACTTCAATGTTATGGCTACTGTGAATGTTTTTCCATGTGTCCATTTTCAGTTCGTCCGAACCGAAATTCCTTAATCCTTGTTCTATTTCGTCCCGTCCTCGTTGCTCACGTCGTTAGTGTTTACTTGGTCTAACTTGCGGCTTAGGTTATGTGACGGACATGGACAGTGAAAATGTCTTGCATTGTTTTCAAAACGCGCGCGTGTGTGTGTGTGTGTGTGTGTGTATATATATATATATTCATTACTTAACAAACTGCAATGATGAAGGCACAGAGGCTTGAATAAAATTCTCATATAACATTCTTTATAAAACAAACCGAATATGTGGCGTGAATTATCGACAGATTGTTTGGCGATTTATCAAACGTTATTTTTTCTAAAACATAGTACAAAATAATCCAGTAGGACTTTAGAGTATGTTTAATCACTCATTTTGTTGACGACTTTTTCTGTATGCAGTACCAAATTTTCGTTACGTCAGTACCAGAATATTTAATTACGATCGTTAGTCACGCCTTGATAATTACAACATAATTTTTTAAAATATTTTTTCAAATATTAATATAATTTTTGTTTTCGTATGTCGATAACATGCACAATGTTTTCACACAATATTGTTTTAACAGCGCGTTGTTGTTTTCTATGTCACCAACTGTACACAGTTTTGTCGGTTGGAAATAGTACGTCGGCGCGCTGCACAGATTGAACCAATTAGATGTTAGCGAAGTGAATGATATGTTATTTGTTTGCTTCAGAATTCAGGTTAAAGTTAACTGAGAGTAATGACTTCACACGCATGTCAACTTCCATTTTATTTCTGGCTACATCACTGATTTTAAACAATACTAACATAATTCAAGAAAATAGAATTAGGTAATTTTAGTTCACTACTATAAACTGCTAACACATTATGGTGTACCTAGTGTCCGCATTGGCTATGCCTATAATTCACATCCTCTGTAATATATAATCATACTTTTTGCTGGAACAAGTAACTGCTGTGCTTCCATTCTGGGACTCAAGCTTGTCGTTTAACGCCTTTCAACACTTCATCCTAGGCATGTCTTAGTCCTGGCAGTTGAACACGTGTACACAGTGGTGTAGCCAGGGCTTTTTGGGGGGTGTGGGACCTGGAAATATGTTAAATTAACACAGAGCACCTTTATATAGCAGGGAGTCCGGGAGTCCTTCCTCGGGAACTAAGCTTTGAACATTCTACTTAATAAAATAATGTTACTTTTTAATATGAATTTCTTAAAAATTTTTGTGTGTGAAAAGAAGGGAGGCTAGAACATCTAACCCCTTCCCCGCTGCTATGCATTTCCATGTGCAAGTACCATCTAAATCAAATACCGTATTGAGACTTTGTAACGAATAGGTGGAGATCAAGAAAGAGCAAATACAAATTAATGCAAATTCAACAAAATAATTTACCCACGTTTTGACGTAACCCATCTAACACCGGGTTTCAGACCCATTGTCACCTTCTCTATGAGATCACCGCAATCGTCAAGGTACCTCTCTAGGTATCTGTAGAGGCCACACATTTTCTTAATTTACCAACACGCGAGGGACACTGAAATTCATAAAAGAATTCTCTCAACATTTTTAATGTTTTGCGCGTGAAGGAGTCAATTGAAATACGTAACGAATGTTAAACAGCCATGTGTGTGTTAACCTAGGTCAAGCGCAATGTCAGTTCCAACCTGAAAAAAACCACACAGCCCTCGGGGCATGCAAGAACACGCCAAACTAATTATTAAATGGTTTTTGTTAATTGTTAGTGCTCATTTCTAGTGTATCAGTGTATCAGTGTGTATGTAAGTTAATCCATCATTGTCTAGCGTAAACACGCAAGTGCTTCACAAACCCTCGCAACCTCGAGTCATGTAACAAAGCAAAACAAAACACAAAAACAGTTCATAGTAAATTACAATCAACAAGAAAAGTGAGAAAATACATTTTCTACATTAACATTCATTGCACCTTGTTTTCGGTCTAAATAAAATTTACCTCACCAGGCTTGGCGCGAACGAGAGGTCCGCCGCTATGTCCCGGTAGCCTGAGTTTGGTGGCCATAGGGTGTAGCACGCGTATCACGTCATGAGGGAATCTCAATTTTTGCACAAACCATGTAAGAGTCTTTATTTTGTGAAACAGTTTTCTCATCTCTCCCCCATGATTGCCACCCATCCCGGGATTTAACAGTTCACATAAGTTTTTCGCGGCTGCGGCCTGTCTTCGCAACCAGCATCAGCCACTGACCAGCTTTGGGCCAGGCCCCCTTCAGCGCATACAATATCTTGTGTTTAGTGCTTAATTCATGTTAAGTACATCGCTCTTAAGGAATCACATGTGCAATTTATTTCACCGTCACGTAAGTTTCATGGCCCAGCCTACTCTGGTGCAACCTAGTGTTGTTTTTAGTGTGTTTTTTTTTAATTCAGTACCATTTGCTTGTGCTACGAGGCGTGGAGGGGGCCTCAACACTCTCCCCAGCATAACACGTGTGTAGGTAATGCATTGGCCTTAGTATGAGGAGGCAGCTACACAGTCTCAACCAGGCCCCACTGAGAGCACAAGAGTCCTGTGTCCACCCGGGCTTGTTTTATTTTCACGATGGACTGTTCTTCTTTTACGGCAACAGCACTCCATTTTTCACGTTTTCCAACCACATGTTTGGAGATCTACCCTACGTGGGTGTTCCGACATGCTGTCCTCCTCACATCAATATTGGCCATGTGAGTTTGTTGTTAATGAAGATCGAACAAGTAGCAAAATTATATTTGCGTTATTATTCACTCCAATTGTTTAAGGAAATTCTGCTGTGTAAAACACTAACCACGATCTTAACATTCGAAATAAACATTAATATATATCACTGAAACATTCCATTGACTCATCGACACTGAAAACGTCACTTTTTAGAACTTCAAGTTGCAACACTACATAGAACACGGCGAAGTCACAGTCTATGAATTTAATATTATCTGAGAAATAATATTAAAACCTGGAATAGAAAAACACTGATATAGAACTAATTTAATAACTTACAGAAGGAAACCATTCATGTCATCATGCTTGTGTTCAATATAGTTTTCCTTTGAACACAAATTCTATCCAGTGCAAGTTGCTATCAGAGAACGTCTTTACCCTCTCACCTAATCCTTGGATCTACCACAAATGCAAATGTCAATAATACGTGCTTCTTTATTTCATATTCTACTACATTTAAAATTACAATTTCAGCTCTACAATAATTTCGAAGTTTTACTGACTGAACGCAAGCCTGATTATCAATTTCCAGAAAAGACGTTTCTACATATGCTTGAATATTTGAAACTCAGAATGACAATGTATTTAAAGAATTATAGGGGTAAATAATCATATTTTATTCTAAACAATACTTTGGCTTTTAACAAAGGTTATCATAATACTCTATTTCCACATGAGACGTATAAATTGCAAGTATAAATAATTAAATATACCAGTGAAAACAAAATTAAGAGAAATGTGAACATTAGTTAATGAACCCTATTACGAACAATGTTTGGAAACTAGGAAACAGCTTTCAGACATGCCCTTCTCCTTGCCCAACCCCGCTGGCTCCCCTCCCACAGTTGCTGCGCCTCTTAGTGGTACAGAAACACAACTAATGGTCTCTTAAAATGGTGTTTTCTATTTGACTCAACAAGCAAGGAAGGCTGTGTCTCAAATAGCCCAGAGAGCACTCTCTCGCACCCTCTTGACGTCATAAAGCGTACTCTCTGCTTTCCCAAATTCGAGGGAGAGTGGGCGAAAGGGAGAGTGAGCCAGAGTGAGCGACGATGCTCCCTCGCTGTACCCTCTCGCCCACTCTGTGGGAAGACATCTTTGTTTTTATTCGAATTCGAGAGAAACACGTTTCTGTGTACGGCATATTTTTTCAAGTGTCTAAGGATATGGCTAGTTTTTCATGTAAGTAAAATTTTATAAGTGTGTGGAAATACGACTATTGCAGTCATACACAACAAAAAATCTCTTTGATTTTGTTACGCTGTATATTATAATTTTAGTAAACCATGCAAAAAATGTAATAAAAAAGTAATAAAGATATCACCTCAGAAATATTTCAGCTAGTTACTTGCAAGCTTTGTCGCCGCCGCCGCTTATCATCACTGGGAACAGGCCCAGCTGCAGACCTGCCCCCTCAGCGCGGAGGTAACGTTGCCGTCACCCAACCCCTACGCTGTCTCAGGGATGCCAGGAGGCTGTCAGGCCTCCCTTTACTCCCTCTTGTCAGGTAGCCTTTGCAGTCGAATGCCTTCCGGTCCGGAACTACTAAGCCGAAGCCTTTCGCCCCACACTTTCCGACACCGAACTGGTCAGGTATTGGCGTTTTTTTGGCGGCGGATAATCCTAGACATCTCCCGCTGCAGGC
>PNEQ01107806.1:0-26271 GCA_003012365.1 Medauroidea extradentata
GTAAACCTTCTAGATGGCTGTCAGGAATAACACCATAGATATGTAGACATAATGAAGTCAACACCATGTCAATTGTTACAGTATAAATGCACTTTTGCCTCCATTGTGTGAGTTATATAAAATTATTAATATTATGAACAGTTTATATTAACAATTAATTACTTTTGATCCCATAATGATCCCACTCTATAACTTTCAGTGTGTACTATTTAAAGTCTGATACATAAAATATAATTTTTCCCATTTTTAAAATAACTACTTTTTTATATTTTTGTTATTAAAATTAATTTTTTTATTAAAAAAGTTTTTTTAATGTACCAACATCATGTGACATGTCAAATTAAAGCCCATTTCAAGAGCTTTTAAACAAGCTATCAAACACATCTGTAACTCAATTAGGAGCTGAGCTAGTGGCATTTGTATAAGTATCTACCATTTATTTTTTTTTTTAAATTTGGTTTTTTAAAAGGCTATAAGTCTCAAAATAGTATTTTAAAAATTCTAAAAAAATATATTATTAAATCTTATCATGGGTTCTAATTAATTGCCAAATTTCATTAATATCTTAGAGATGAAAAATCAAAATCATATTTATATTGGTTGATTTGACATGGAATGACCCATGAAGCACATATAACTTTTCATAAATATTACCATAATGCAGAAACACTAATATTGTACCGTCACAATCATCACAGAACCATTTTATCTTCGGACTGTATTTATTCAGTACATCATATTCTTTAACTAAAATGTTAATACACGGTACAGTATATGGAACAACTAACTACATTTACCATCACATTTTAAACCTTTATTGGTACTTTTGACTATGCCTTAACGAGCCACAAATATCTGACTCTTCACTCAGCATTATATGTGTGTGCTGCCACAGACCCTTTTTTTTGTTGTTCTCCTTGGAGATGCTTACATTTTCTACATGAACTTTTAGGGCAGTGCTGAAAACTATGATAAATAAAGTATTTTCTCATAATTTTTATTCCTATGTTTTTATTTTTATATTAACATATTCCTCTTCTCAAAGCAGAAAATGGTTTGGGTCTGAAATTATCTTGAAAGATTACTAAGTGCTGCCAAATGCAATTTAAATTTAAATCCCTACTCCATCTCTTGCCACAGCTCTCAGGTAGTCAGTGCCCTTAATGTTGCCCAAAAAGAAATTGAATGGTGTGATGTCTAGTGAGTGTGCTTATATCTTCTCATTCATCAACCTGGATAAGTTGAATGCAGAGTTAAATGTATGTACTATGAGTGACTTGTGGCGTGGAAGTGAAGCAAAGCACTTAACAGGATTTTGAACACTGGTGAGAAGTGAAATGAGTTGAGTATACTATAGAGCAGCACCAAAATGTAGTGGGAAAAGTGAGAAATCCTTGAGAAAACCCCTCATCCAAAGGCATTTTTCAACCAGTGGTGTGAAGCACTGTCTTGGTGGATAAAGTAGTTGAGCTGCAGGAGTTCTAGCTGAAGAAAACATTAGAGAGCTTCATTTTCTCTATGCATGAGGTAACTGAGCCAATTTTTCCTTCTTAAGGTTTAGTTTCAGTCGCCATATTGAATTGTATTATTTTAGATTTTTTTGGAATCCTGAGAAGAAAATTGTTAAATCAGCAACTATGCTGCAAATTCTATTTACTTTGAGTTACAATACAAGCATGGCAATAGAGCTAGTAGTGTATAATTAGGTTGCTATTTGTCTGGCAAATTATGAATATAAAAAATTTTGCCAGACACACTGTGGCGTAATAATATGGTAACAGCTAAATCTGAAGGTCTGTACTGTTGCGAAATGTAAACAGAATTTGAGGTATAATCCCATATTTAACATTTTTCTTCTTAAAATTCCAAAAAAATAATAAATAATAAAATTTAATATGGAGACTGTAACCGAGCCTTAAGGTGACGTGGTACATAATTCAACGCTAAAAGTATTATTCTATAATTGTAGGTTTCTTAAGACCAATTTGCGAAAATTAAACAATAGCAATCCTAGACAATAGATTTAGCCAACGTTTTAAACAAAATGGTTTTCAGTGTTACGAACTTCTGAGACACAGTCTCTGACGCCGGAACCTCGTGCATTTAACTGCGGCGCGAGAGATCACCCGTAACGAATTAGTAATTGTGGATAAATACTTACTCATAAAGTTGACAAATACAATTATCTAGGATTGTCATTGAGTATTTTGTCTATATTGGCTTCGAAAAAAGCGTAGAAATCATTTGATGTTTTCAGCATATATTTAACTACCACACACTCTTAAGAAAGAAAATTGGTCCATTGTCATGTCTCTCTTAAGAGTGCACCAGATGTTAACATAATGTCTGTCTCTAAATGTTCCACAGTGCATTGTGATTTCACAGACCCTCAAAACTGATTTGCTCCAGCATCTTACTGTAAACTATTATTAGGCTATAGTGGTTTTTCTGCAATATCTACACCTGTAGGTAAAGATATGCAATCATAGTTAAAAAGCACTTTATGAACAGTTTTTTTTAGGTATCTACAGTTTCTAGAAAGCCCAAGGAGTTGGAGATAGGGGCTAATGCTTACTTGACAGTTCAACATTGACATTATTTTCTGCCTGTTCATTTAAAAACACAATTGGTCAGAAACTTGCAGGGTCATTCCTTATTCCTATTTGCATCATGTCCTGTTCTTTGAAACACACGAAAATCTTTTACACCCTCACAGTAACTCTGAAAACAACACAACTTCCGCACACACTAATTGCAGAGTTCTTAGGTGGTGGCACAGAACTGGCAAATGTAAGAAAAAATCCATTTAGGGTTGTTTTAAATTGCTCTGGGCTGAATTCATATTGTATTTTATTTGACTGGCAGTGTTATTGGCGGGGTTACCAAATTCAAAATTTTGACTTGTACAATTTTGGTAAAATTTTCATTTTGAAGAACATTAATTTTTTAAATAATATGGTGCTGCATTTATGCTTGTCAGAAGTGTCTTGGCCTGTTGAAAATGATGGGACATGGGTTGTGTTTTTTTGTATACATATAACAATAGTGACTTTACGAACTAACGTTGAAGCATCCTAAAGGAATAGGAAGGGTAATAGGACTTAGCACCTGTGTGTTGCTTCCTCCTTTCCTTATGATGTTTGTTTCAATTGTACCATTATAATTGACTGCTTACTGCTTCCCCAGCTCCAATATATTATGTATAATATTTTACATAAGACTGTAACTAAGAATATAATCTAGGGATTGTATTGGCTGGAACTGCATAAAAATAAGCAAGTTTCTGATCTAATACAGGTGAAAGGCCTGTAATTTGGTAGAGATAAAAAATTTTCAATTCTAGCATGTTGATTGAAGTCGTTGATTTCAATAGTACATATGGTGTTATATAGCTTGGCCTTTAAATTTATTTAATGTGCCTAATTTGCAACTGAGAGACTAGCAGTATGTTTGGGCTGGACGACTAGTATATTAAAAATCACGGAAAAATACATATGCATCACTCACAAGGGCAGTCTCTAATGATCAAGCTGTAAAGCCTACTTACTTTGCCTTCCAAGTGCAACCCCTATCCTTCTTGCATCACAGTTTTGGTGCCAATAGTAAGTATTAAAATCCACATTGAAATTTGTGTTTACCAACTGAAATGTGGCAGTTTGTAAATAATTCAAAGTTAATTGAGTAGCACAAATGTATTCATTTTTTGTAAAGAAATCTTATTAATCTTTTAATAATTTTGTTTTCTCATGTGTCGCAGGAAGGGGGAATTATCATTATTATTAAGCTGAAAGCTCTTGATATAAGCATGTTATTTCTTGTTATGTCGTGTTATTTCGACACTGTTCTTTACAGGTTCATTCTAAACAATGAGCTGGTAGGCCTACTTGTACTTTGAGCCTGCTGTAATTATAAACATTTATGCTGTCTTAGTCTTTGTATGTAACTGTGTGACTGTGTTTTATTTTATTTGTTTACTTCTTACTAGGCCTAAAAAATGTTTACTAAGCTGGTACAGTCTATGGTACAGTGATTGTTTGTTCCAGTAGTCCGTTTATAATTGCAGGTGACATTGGCAACTATTATTATGGCCAAGGACATCCAATGAAGCCGCATCGGATAAGAATGACACATAATTTATTGTTAAATTATGGACTGTACAGAAAGATGGAAATATATGTGAGTATGCCTGTGAATTTCATAAGTTAAAAATTGTTTCTATTTGTAAAGTTCCAGCATTTTTACAAGTGTTAAAGAATTTGATATATTTTAACAGTTTTCATCTACCCCTCTTTCATCTCATCCAATTAATTTTTTCTTTTCTGAGAAAATTAATTCAAATTTCAAACTGTCAGAAACAAATGGTGTACTGTAAGGCTTTTACAAAATGCAACCATACTTATATGTATCTTATAGAATTTACTAACTTTACTTGTCCATTTGTTTACAAATGCTATGATCATTTTAGTTATTTTTTGTATAACGTCATCCAGGTAAAGAACCTGTGCTAGGTGTATCTTTGTCAGGGATGAAGAACATGTTTAGGCTAGATAGATCTGTCATGTAGCATTTTAGTCGTTCGAGCTGTGTGTTGTTTCAGAGTTGTTTTTCTATCCTTAAACTTATAATTCAATGAATAATGCCTTGACAACATTATGATCTGGCTCCTTGGCACTTCAGTATTTTTTCTGCAATAAAGCTGGCTTCTAACTTTCTGACCACGTGAACCACAAAGTAAAAATTTCAATTGAAGTTGAATATCATAGTGTACTTTATTATATGTAACTTAAATTGACAGATTTTAACTAATTGCCTACCAGAGATATTTAACCCCAAAGTTTGCAAATGTACAAAAAATTATTTTTTGTGAACCTGTAGAAAAACAAGTAGGCCTATTAATGTCTCAAACTCCAAATAATTTTCAGATCTAATACTGTTACGCAGGTACACTACTTCCAAAAATTTTGAAGTTTTAAATAATTAACAGTCTCCTTTAAAAACTATTAGTATGAATATGCAAGTGATTGCCTCTTTGACCATTTTAATTTTTGTAAAAAAAGTCCTTAAAATAATTTTTGTAATTTTGTAGCTTGTATTGTGCGTGACACATTTTTTCGTTCAACTAAGAATTACGAGAACTGAACTATGATTTTTTCTACCAACACTTACAAATGTAAAAATTGGCACAATCATCAGATTAGTAGAATCAAAATTATATAATAGCCTAGTGGTTTTGAACTGTCCATGTATAATGTTTACACTGTACAAAATACGCTACAATTTTTATTTAATGGTCAACATGTTATGGATTGTCCCACCATGTGTTGGGTAATTATTACGCAGTTTCTGTACAATCTACACAAAATTCAAGCATGTTATATTTTATTCATTGCACATCCATCATATTATTAGTTATCATTGTAACAATTTCATTTGCATGTGCCTTTGTGTGCAGATGCAAGTGATGGAATTTCAATTTTCACAGAGCTGAGCCATCAAACATCCAAGAAATTTTCAAACCCAACTAATTTTTCAAATTTTGGATGAAAACTTAACGTTATAAATCATTATGGCCACTAAATGTGGCAGTGATAGTGATATTTTTGCAGTGTCACTTCCATTCAATTTGTTCAACAAACTTTATTTGAAGCAATTAAATGAAAAATATAACCTTGTGAGAGGGGTTTTAGAAACAAGTGCAAAGGACTCAGGCTTGAATGATGTGGCACATAACTCAGTTTAGCACTTGCATGTGTTCCACCACCGTGTTGGAGTGTATAAAGTACTGTATCACTTTATTTTAGTGTATAGGAGAATACCTTTTTGAACAACATGTTTCCTGTTTATAATTTTTATATTTTGTGAAACAGTTAAACTTTTGAAGTTCTTTATTATTTTGTTCTGTTTTTCATTTATCTGTATTTTGTATTTTTAGGCACTTCTAGCCATAAAGTTGATGCTGGTGCACGCTCGTCCCATGACTACTCATGCTCTGTCTGCTACACTTGTTCTCTTTTTGGCTCACATTTTGTATAAGATACTGGTATTGTTAATGCTGCACATACTGTACATTTAATCAGACGTACACATAACTAAACAAGTAGTATGCACTTGCTTGCACAATTTTGTGATTTATGTAAATAATGTTACACTGCAGGTGATTAAACAATTCACATCGTTCATTATAGTCAATCAAAAAGAAACACAGTTTCTCTTTCATAACTATCCTTAGTTGAGAAAGTATGAGTGGAGTTGGAGATCTAGCTTGCACTTTGGCCTAGCTATGATACATTACCGTTTGTTATGTTTAGAGATCAGACATCTGGGAGCATCTGATGAGATGTTTCACTTAACTTAATCTTTTTTTTCATAGAACTATTCTTGAACAGTGTACATGAAGGCATACTGTTTTATCTGTGTGCTATTGAGCTACAAGACTACAGTCATCCTCAATTTTTTTTTCCGGAACTACAGTTAACAATTTTCATTGTCATGGCTGGTGTTTTAAGAGATTATGTCTACTGATTGTTTTCCAGTGACAGTTGGCCAGTTCCCAGGTTTGAAAAACGCATTAAAGTTGTGTTACTGAGTCACTGCACCAGGCAAGGCACAGTCGGGTCGTGGTGCTGCTCGTGCATGTTGAAGTGGTGAATTGCTGGGTGAAGGAAGGGGGGGGGTTCATTCACACTTGTCTCATTGTAAGGCTGCATGGTGTCCAACATGTGGTGTGTAGCCTACAGTAAAATATCATTATAAAGAACACAAAAAAACTAGAGAAATGTGTACTTTATACTGAAGCTTCTTTAATCTGAACACTTTTTTTTACGTAATATTTGGTTTACAGGGGTATTTTAATATATATTTTAAAGGGAGACATTCTGTATACTGAAGTCTTTTATAATGATACTTCACTATTTTTCTGTTTGTATGCCTGAGATTGTGTTAATTAGGTGGATCATTAAATTGATAATATTGCTTGAAATGTTATGTAGCATTTTTGGGGGAGATTTAAAAGTATTGTTATAAGTTGGGTTTGGTACGTTTGGGAATGGAGGTCTTTTATAAAAGAAAGAAAATAAATAATGCTAACCTAATTAATTTACAACTGTCTAAACAAAAAAACCTATGTCAATAAGGATTATTCACAATTTAAAAAATGTCAAAACAACACAAATAACTGCTATTTACATACAGGTTATAAAATCTAAATAATAAATCTATATAAGTTCTCTGTACGTGGAAAGTCTTTCTAATCACTTACAATGTTAGACCCAATGAACGAGCACCGATGAACCTCTTGTGACTCAGAATTACCTTTGTCACACTACTTGCCGCAATCGCAACTCGCCAGGCACTTTCAAACACTTGTCGCAACCCAATACTTCTCGCCACTTGTCACTATCACTTTAACTCACACCAGTCACCTGCCAGACAAAAGCTCTCTTCGACTCTGCTGCAGCTCTCTTACTCTAAAGTCTCAAATTCTTTCGGAAAGTCTTTTATCTCGGACATCCTGAAAGGTTGTCGCATCAGGGTCAAGCACCACCCCGCAAAATAGAGTATGAACAGGAATACTCTAGACCACGATATCTTCTTCTGCTACCCGATATTGTGGTGCAGGTGGCCGCTGCCGCACATGAGCAGCACAGTGTACGACGAACCTCTTTGCTATTGCCGCTGCTATATCAGCTTACACTGCTCTCCGATTATAGTTGCATGTAGGTGGTTGCTTCTAGAATCGCCCAAATTCTGGTAGTCTGAAA
The DNA here is from genome assembly GCA_003012365.1 of Medauroidea extradentata. Classification (NCBI taxonomy): domain Eukaryota; kingdom Metazoa; phylum Arthropoda; class Insecta; order Phasmatodea; family Phasmatidae; genus Medauroidea; species Medauroidea extradentata. Next base: position 7,761 of record PNEQ01107806.1, read on the forward strand.
TAATATTAATGCTAACTTGTCACTTAATTGATCTAGTGTACCACTGTTTTGTGCATTGAAGGATTACTTGGTGTTCTCAGTAATTATTTTTGCAGGTAAAAGCAGACAGTTCCATTGTGTGAATTCAAATGGTGTGGATATTTTAATTATTTGATCAGCTTGAAAGTTAGGATTTGGATGTAGGCCTAATGAACTATCGTCCACTTCAACATTCTGCTGTCCCACTTAGTACCAGTGACTTGTATGTTTTGAAGATAATATAGCATATTTCAGGTTGGCTGACATAACACAGTGCATATAACACCATTACATTTGGGCAGTTCTGCCGAGATGCATTGTAATAATCATACCTTAGTCTGATAGATAGGCTGTAACTGCATTCCACTGTTGGGAGAATGGCCACCTGCAATTTTTATGACTGGAACGTTATCCTGAAATTGTGTATTTTTGTTGTAAATTTTATTTTTGTCCCCCACATGTACATGGTGTTAGATTTTAAACATTAGTTTTTAGACTACTGTAGTTTCTTTCTGTTTGTTTGAGAGAATTGTAATTTTATGTTCATGGGTTCCTAAATAAGTATATACTGAAGTGGCAGCTTGTTGTTTGCATTACAACTTGTTTGATTACGTTGATTTTTCAGCGACCTCACAAAGCAACTGCAGATGAAATGACAAAATTCCACAGTGACGACTACGTGCGATTCCTACGTAGTATTCGTCCTGACAATATGTCTGAATACAATAAACAAATGCAACGATGTAAGTGTTAATTTCAATAATTTTGCAGGCAGTTTGATTTGCCTGCTCATTAAAACTGTTATGTATTTTCATTGTTTTGTTTTGCAGTGTTAAAACTTATGACATGTTTATTTACAGTCAATGTTGGTGAGGATTGCCCAGTGTTTGATGGGCTGTACGAGTTTTGCCAACTATCGTCTGGTGGCTCTGTGGCAGCTGCTGTTAAGCTAAACAAACAAGCCTCGGAAATTTGCATCAACTGGGGAGGTGGACTTCATCATGCCAAGAAATCTGAGGCATCTGGCTTCTGCTATGTCAATGACATTGTACTGGGGATATTAGAACTGTTGAAGTACCATCAGCGAGTTCTGTACATTGACATAGACGTTCACCATGGAGATGGTGTTGAGGAAGCATTTTATACTACAGATAGGGTCATGACTGTATCTTTCCACAAGTATGGGGAGTACTTTCCAGGAACTGGTGATCTCAGAGTAAGTTTTAAAAGAAGAATATTTTGACAACATGCCAAAAAACTTGGCTGATGACCAAGTGATGAGCATTTTGTCTGCAATTACCCAGTGTTAGTGTTAAGCCTAATTTTTTTTTACTTAATATTTTTATTTTTGGCACTTGTTGATGTAAATATAGCAGTTATAAGTAATACGCTACATAACAACATACAGGTTTCAATGTAGGTACTTAAAGTTGGTCTAATGGCATAATAAAATATATCTTGGTTACTATTCTTTCTAAGACAGACTTCAAATGTGCTCACTTTATCATAAACAACTATAAAAGACATTTTTAATGGTCATTGAAGGTGTTTGTTGTTATTCTCAAGTCGGAAACATACAGAATTACAATTTATGTACATTCAAAGAAATAAACAAAGGTAACTTATGAACTTAACTATAGTGTCTTTCAAATCATGTCTTTTAAGTTATGTAATTACCATAAGGTAGTGTTGAAAAATGTATATTGTTTTGTGAATACAGAACTGTTTAGTGTAGAATATTGTTTCAGAATGATGTTGTTTTAGAGAGTTAAATGTGTCCTAATTACAGTGGAACATTTTTAATACAAACCTCGAAGAACCTAAATCTTTGAACTTGGAAGTAAAAATAATAAAGTTTGTATGTTTTCCGACAGGTTTTGCGGATAATCATAAATTTTGAAAATTGAAAGATAGCGGTGAAACATTAACACTTTAAAGTTCTCATCAACACAGTGTGGATTTCTTTGTCTTCGGAATTAGATAAGAAATTAAATATTAGCATTAATGCTCAATAATAATTTCCTTTAACAGTAACACAATGTAATATTCAGACAACTAGCAGAAATAAATCATGGTGGTAATAAGAATGTTTGTATTATGGGGCTAAACAGGCTTGAAAAAAATTTTATGAGACTTTATTTTATAAACACGTGATAATACATAACTCATTAATACAAACCGTAAAAGTTTAGGTCATGTGAGGTTTGTATTAATGATGTTCTACTGTGTATGTAATGCATAACAAGTAATGGAGAAATTCTCATCACACACATTACTTTATTTTAGCAATGAACTTGACATTACAGTGCATAAAATTAATAGGAATACTTTTATTAGGTATGTAAATTAATAGTAGTACCCAGTCTTTCTGCAAGGGGTAAGATGGCCACTCATTTTAAAGAGGTTTTTGTAATCTAGGTATGACAGTGCAGTGTTTGTTTGCATTAATGTCATAACAAAAATTATGTATGAAGCATATATTAAACGTCTTTCGAAAGCTGTTACGTTAGTTATGTAAAAATTTAGCAATATTTGCAGGTAGGGTGGGGGAGGGGCAGGGAGAGCACCAGCTCCACCAATATTTTAGTGAGTGAGTGAAACATTTTGTTCAGCACTCAACATTGAGGTGCTTGGTGCTGGTGAGGGATGACATGAGGTGAGTACAGAGCAGTGCCAGAATGAGAGGGCGGGGTAAATGGGAAATCACAGAGAATACCTGCCGACCAGTGGCACAGTCTGGCACGATTTCTGCATGCGAAAATCGGGGGACCGACCCTGCGTGGAATCAAACCCGGATCACCTTGATGGAGACAAATGGTCTGACCATTCGACCACCATGGCCCCTCCAATATTTTAGTAAACTTTGAACTTTAAAACCATTAAAATTTATTTTGCACTTTTTTTTTTAATAAAATGTTTTTTATGCGCTTACTGGGAGGCCATTGGGGCCCAAAAGCTCGGTTTTCAGAGTGAAGAGACTTGGGTAATGGTAATAGACGAACCTGAGGACTGTCAGGGAAAAAAAAGGCGCATGACCGGGTAGCATTGCTGTAAAGGACACTCTGTGTGTGTGTCTGTTACTCTGACAGTCAGGCTACAAAACCCATACATGCCATGAAAATTTGGTAGTATTACGGTCAATCAGATAGTCCCACGGTGAAGTTCTCTCCCGTGTTTGGTCTGGGTTGGACTCGTGGTGGTGGTTGCCCATATGCTGGGCAGACATGGCGAGGATCCCTCCTCTGTGACAGGTCAAAGAGTTGGTTGCTAAATTGCCCGGGAGCAGGCCCGGTGAGTCTGTCTGGGGTTAGATAGGCCCTGGCTCAAACCAAGAGGGGCTGAGCTCAGTTGGGGAGGGATAACAGTGGGCGAGATTCTGGGATGGGTGACCCCGGGCTCTGTCGCTAGTGTATGCTACTTCTTTGGGAGGTGGGTCGGAGGCACAGTTCAGAGCTCCACCAAGGGGTTAGATGGTCCCAACTGTCCATTAGCTGAAGTCCACTGTTTGGTAGAGAGTGATCTATCCCCACGCCCATAGGGGCCGGGCGCTGGTACGGCCTCGCGGCTAGGAGGCACCGTAAACAAATAAGAAATGGTACTGTGAGTGTAAACTACTGTTTGCTTATAAAAGGTACATGGATGCCTTGAAAATAAGAAATGTCATTACACAAAGTAAGAATTTTCTCCTTAAGGGGGAAATGCATCACCGTTTCAGTTTTATATATTTATATTTTCGTTCATAGCTCTTTTTTCAGATTTATTTCGGTAAATTTAACTTTGGTAGAGCACAAAATATGTACTGATAGAATTTCTGACATCACAAACAATGGGGATATTGCTTATTTTTTAATTTAATTTTTTTTAAGAGTACGTTTAGTTTAATGAATAACGGTACCACACTTTCTTCATTTGCACCAGCCAGTATAACCTGAGAAAGGTGTAAATAAAAAGTGTGTTTATTTTAGCTTAGTGAAAACGAATGCTGCCATGTTGATGTCTTTGTGATGTCATTGGACTTGTTATTGCATGTCGGTTTATTCTTAACTCTACAGTAAGTGAAATTGCGTTAAATCCAGTTGTTTGTGTGGTAAGAACGGGTATGGCTGGGACTGCAAATAGTTATGTGTTCACAGTAGCTCCTTTGTGCAACAATACCATTAAATATACTCCAGATACAATATTTACTACAGCACTGTGTGACTGACTACATGGTTTCTAAAAAATGAAACCTGACAGACAAAAGTAAAGTTTATGTATGCAATGGTTATTTCAGTGTATTGTGTACTGTATTACGCGATAAGCATGAACTAAATAAGTTCTTTTAAGTTAAAAAGTTGCGACCAAATCACGGCATCTGTTAAATTTATTGAGTTTTCAGCTGTTCCACTGGGTGGCCACCCCACCTGTAGAAATGGCTTAACCAATGGCTTACTGCTAGTCCTATGTGATTGGCCGATAATTCGAAAGGTCGGTGGCAATTTTGCTAAATGTGTCAATAGATAGCAGCACTGCTGCACGAAGTTCTCACTATCACTCACAAAAAACTTAACAATAATTGGGAAGAAAAATTATTTGGAATTGATAAATTAACGTGTTATAATAAGGCTCGATAGCCAGTCCATAAGAGCCAGCAGGTTTGCTTACACACATGTAAACTGTTTGCTCAGTAGGTTAATTTTTTGGAAGCATGCAACCGTCATAATATGGTTGGCTTTAAATCAAAATTTATTAGTTTTGAGCTAATATGACACAATAAAATGAATTTGTATTAAGTTATCATCACTCCGAAATTTGAAATAAACTGATATTAACTCAAACTTACCACTAAACACGTCGCGGTGTGCGGGAGCTATCTTGCTAGGTATACTCCTCTCAACTGTAACGGTGCATGCATTGGCAACGAGCAAATTGTACTAGTTAACATTTAAAGTAACCTGGTTCATTAAATTTGCCCAGTTTTTTCAGTGTGATTAAGAGTATAAAACCTATTGTAATGCCTGGCAAGCGGTCTGCAAACGAAAACAACTGTCCAATTGTGTCATACACATGCTAGCCAATAAGAACATGTTTTCAGTGTTCACTGTGGCATTTGAAAATATGGGGTTTTCAAAGTTCAATAACTTGAACATTGAACTACACACAGAATGATTACTTTATATGGTTGCATTTGGTGCGAAAATATTTCTAAAGAATCATGTACATATTACATTTTTTTTCTAGGGATCATCCCCATTGTATGCTAGGTTCTGTAATGGCATCAGAAACAGTCCAAAGTAATTAATCGTGATTCCACTTAGGATATTCCTGCAAGGTAGACAAATACAGGTATTTCAACAATAGTTTTAAATGAACTACAGAGTTTTACGCTGTGCTTTAACATAGCCAGAATTTTAATAATGTAACTAAAATACATATTATTCCTAAAAATTAAATAGTCTTGGCTGACAGCTATCCTTCCCCCCCTAACCTGCTTTTTAAACAGATTTCTGCGAGGACTTTTGTTAAAAACTGTACATTCGTAAATTATCTATCAATTTGAAGTTATAACCATTTTGTTGTACGGTAGTGTACAGTATATATAAGAATGATTGTATTTTACATAATTGTTTGATATAATAAAGAAAACTAGGAAGATACTAGATTTGGTGGAATGTTTGTTTCTGGCAGACTCGTATAGTGGGTTGGAGACCTAGGCCAATGGACAACTTAGTGGCTTCCAAAACAGATTATATGCTGGAGGAATCAGCTGTTTTTGCACAATCTTGTGATTGCCATAATGTTCAATGAGTAGGCATGTTTATTGCACAATTAATATCTAGCTATAACTACAACATTGTTACTTATTTTATTTAATGTGGTATAGTTAGAGCCAGTGATTTATGATAAAAAAAATTATGCAGCATTTTGTTTCAAAGCATCAGGTGCACATCTGCAGCTCTGCTTCATGGTCAGTGATTGGTTGTTTTTAACTCTCAACGTCTTGGGGATATACTCGCAAATCACAGACGTGTGGTGTCACAGTAACCTCATTCTCATTGCCACAGTCAAATGAGCCACGTCTCTGAACAAATACACGCTGCCAATAGCCATGAAGCAGAAGTGCATATGTGTACGTGATGCAGTGACACAGAATGTTGCATAATCTTTTCACCAAAAATCATTGGCTCTAGGTATAGTGGGGCAAACAATAGTTCTTTGAAGAACTGCAAAGTTTCACAGTGTCCAATTTTTTTTTTTAATTTAATTTAATTTTTTAATTTAATTTTTTTTATTTATTATTATAATTTTTTTCAAATGAGAATAACACCATCAGAAAATCTGTTCTAACGTCCAGCATGTTTTCGGACGTGCTGACGCCACATTTGGCCAACTGTTCGGGGTATGGTATTCTAGTTTCTAGGTGTACAGTACTATATTTATTACCATTGTAATTGGGGAATGTTTTGCCTATTGAGGCGTGGCGTACCATAGTTTTTGTCAGTGCATGCATGTGTGTGGTATGCTATAGACTGACGTGGAGAGATGGTCACAGCCGGCAGGGGAGAGAGTATCTATTACCTGGAGTGAACACGAGTTGCATGAAATTTTTTGATCTGCAGATGAGGGTTCTTTAGGCAAAATGGTACTACGGCTGCTGATTATTGATTGATTTAGTTTCTTCTGCTAAAGAAGGTATTATGCGTGCTTTAATATGACCAATTCCCGTAAGTGTGGACAAGGTTTCAGGGTCTATGGCTGAGTAATCAAATGTTGATGCACTGCGTAGGTGAGGGAAGGATTATTATTATTATTATTATTATTACAGTAGGTTTTACGAGTACCGTGTTTTAAGTGGCAGCGATTTTGAGTGGTCTTTTTCAGGAACCGCCAAAAAATTAAAAAAAAAAAAAAAAAAAGTAAAAAAAAAGTGCAAAAATCACACAATAAAACTGATTAAAAATAGATTAGCAAGTCTGTAATGATTAAATATGTATGTATGTTGTATGTATCTAAAAAGTATGTGTAAATTGGTCAAAAACTTTTACCACTTCTCTACCTTAATCCCCACCCCCTTTTTGGGTTGAAAACTGTCATCACTCGCTGTCTAGTTATTTTGCCTGGCATCCAGTGCCGAGTGCTCACTTCGCAACAAGTCCAGCCAATAAAGGCACACGTTACACACCCCCTTCCCTACTCCAACACTACTTTGCAGCACCCTCCTCCTCCTGGGTTGGAATTTGTCTCGAGATCGCTTCCCTTTATTTCAGTAACAGTCTGCTCAATAACAACACAAGTTACACTCACCCGCACCATTTCTACCTTTACCCGCTTTGCCAGCAACCTTCCCCCTCCCCACCTGTTAACTTTTTGGTAATTGACTCGTGATTGCTTCCCTTCACTGTTTCAGTTAGCATTGTGCGCAAGTTGTTATTGATTTTCAGATATGTTGTTGATATTTCTACTGTTTGATTTTAGTTTTAGTTTTGGTTTTCGAGTTCGGAGTGTATTTGGATTGACTGTACTGATTGTTGACGACTTGATTACACTATTTTTACTGGATTATGACTTTGTTTACAGCTTGGACTTCAGTTTGGCTTTTGATTTATAGAAAACCCGCGCTGGTTTTTTGTCATCGATTTTTGACTATTGTTTTCGTGAAATGAGTGGAAGCAAACGAAACTCATTTTCGCTAAGTGACAAGATTGAAATTATTAGATAAATAGAAGCAGGAAAGTTTTCATAGACAGAGATCGCTTGCCTGCATAAACTACCGCTGATGATTATATTCTAGATTTCGAAGGCCAGGGAAGCGATCGAGAATGCTGTCTAAAGGGAGCGCCGCTATGTGAAGGCTAAGAGCCGGAAAGGCTCAACCAACACAGATCTGGAGAAGGCAGTATTTGATTGGTGTACCTAGCACAGAGCCCAATGTTTACTATTATTTTTTGCGTGGGGTGGTCATACTTACCGTTTCGGGTCGTAATCTTGTTTTTGAAGACATCTGCCTATTGTTAAAAATAATATTTTAATAACACGTCATCTCATTTACCTTCAAGAAGCATTTGTAAACTCATTTTAAACTTGTTACAAACGTGACTCGGCACCTGATGTTTACAATTTGTCCTTGGGGCGGGGAGTGGTCATACTTACTGTTTCGGGGTATAATATTGTTTTGGAAGAAGTCTGCGTGTTGATTAAAATACTATTTTAACAACACGTTTTCTAATTTTCCTTTAATAAGCTATCGAAAAATCACTTTGCACTTATTAAAATTACTCTGCGCCCTATGTTTATTATTTTTTTATTTTGAGAGTGGTTGATCATACTTACAGTTTCTGGGTATATTATTGTTTTGAGAGAAGTCTACCTATTGATTAAAATAATATTTCAACCATATTTTCTCATGTTCCTTCAAAAAGCTGTTGTGACATGGGGTGGTCATGTACTTCCCGTTTCGGGGTGTAGTGTAGTTTGGAAGACATCTGATTATAAAGTTGAATTATTTGATTTAAGTACCTTATATATTTGCGATTCCCGTCAACTGAAGCTGACTTATCATGAAAAATACTGTTCTAATGCAATTTTTAGGAATTTCAGGGGGAAAAAAAAATGGGGTCAAAATCTGATTAAATTTTAAGCGTGCATCGATTTTGAGTGTTCGTCCTCAGGCACCGTGACAGCACTTAAAATCGAGGTTTTACTGTGTTGTTATTATTGTTATTATTATTCTATTGTTATTATAATTATTATTATTATGAGGATGTGCCTAAAAAGTGTCCTAGGAACTATGGTGACAATTTTTGCTGTTCTTGAGAGCGGTAAATTTTTCAACATGCCTTTGGTTAGCCCAAGCCATGTTTAAAAAGTGAACGAAAAATCTAAAATGTATGTCCGAGATTGGTCTTTGTGTACTGGCCTGTTGGGCTAGGCGACTTAGGAATACAAAGTAATAGATAAGTGTAGTGCTTTATTGCTCGAGTTATGAATTATTGCATTTGGAAGTACGTGTTTGCCCCTGCTATTCAGAATTACTGATTGCACTTAAATTTAAAACTGTGTAACTTTTCATGCATGCTACTTTTATTTTATAAGCTCATGACAGTTTGTGAACATTTTCTTTCTAAATTTAAGGATCCATTTGTGGTAAATAATAATTGTGGTACTACATCAGTGTCAATGTCTATAGTAAAGTTTCGTAAATATTGTTGTGCTATGTTTGGAGAAATGTTTGACAATGTTAATCCAAGAATGTTTGTGTAAATTTCAAACTTATACAGGCTATAGTGTTACATAATCAGGTTTGTCTATGCTCTGTTTTTCCTTATAAATTTCTCTAGCAGAGCTATTGAAGTTGAGTGTGGTTTGGAATAGGGGTGTGTGAAGCTGTGATATTTTGCTTCAAAGCGAAGCCGAATGTTTTTCCTTCACGAGTCAGTAGAATATTTTATTGTTCCTTGAATCTCACATAATGTTTGTGGTGCGATAGTACCACTTCCACATGGTTCGGATGTGGCTCTATATAGATCTGGATGATATGTTTTCAGGTGATTATGTAATGTCTTTGTTGTGTTTTATATAATGTCTTTGTTGTGTTTTATGTAATGTCTTTGTTGTGTTTTATGTAATGTCTTTGTTGTGTCTAAACAGTAAAATATAGTCAATATATTTTGCACTGGATTGAAAATTAAAACTTTAACATTAATACTAAGTATAATTCCGTATTAAAATTGCACTTTATTGCATTAACACTTAGTGAATTAGTTTATCGTACCAGTTAGCATTTCAAATTTTGTAAATGCACTCTACTTCTGATTTACTAAAAAAAAATTAAAATTATGCCAAATATTGCTTATTTACTGCTTTGCGCAGAACAAGCAGATCAAGACGGGAAATGTTTTCCATAAGGTTAAATAAACTCCAAATTTTAAATGCCCAAGTACTTGCAGGGTTTTACTTGCAGGTAAGAAAACACACACCACCACTTCAGAACAAACAATAGTAGATTGCCTCACATTACAATTATTATATTTACCCACATATTGTACGCCCTTATGCACCCTATATTTTCACATCTGAATTTGTAGTAAAAAAACTTTTAGGTAGCATTACAAGTGGTTATTGTCTCGGGTGCACGAAAGTAATTCTTCATCTCGAGAGCAGTTAAAGTGGCGAAGCTTCGAACTACCCTCGAAGCGAATATTTAGCAGCTTAACACTTGATTCGGCTTTGATATTTCGAAGCTTTGCACACCCCTAGTTTGGAATGCTAGTCGTGACTAGTTCATTGTTTGCAGGTCTCTAGGAATTTAACAACCTAAGCTGTGAAGAACTGTGTACATCAAAAGAACTGTTTGAAAGAAAATTATCAAAAGAAACATAATTTGATCTGCAAACTTCAAATTGGGTTGTAATTTACTAGAAATGCTTTAAAAAAAATACTTCATGTTGGAATTGCTAGTGTCTCTTCTCAATGTCACAAATGAATTCTGAGTGAACTCAAACCGCCATTTGAGACCAGATAAAATTGATTAAAATAGTAACAATGAAGAAAAGACTATATATTTTTCCACATTGGACTCATTATTGATCATACCTACAATTACAGATATAAGCTACCAGTATTCTCCATCACTAATCTGGTTTCAAGTTGAAAGCTTAGAATGTATTTGTAGTAAAGACAATAATAGGACTTCAAGTACAACAACCCATTATTTAAACAATACAGTGCAACCACCATTAAAAATAAACCTCCAGTAAAATGTACGTACTCAGTGCAGAATTGTACGTTGACTTGTACTAAAACAAAGTAAACTCTGTTTAAAAAGTCTAAGTTTATTCTTTGTTTTGCGATTTGGTTGACAATTCGTGGTGGAGTGAGCACCTTTGAAATAAGTTTTTGTGAAAATCTCACAGCATTACTATTTGCAGCAGTGTTATACAGATGGTTAAGCAAAGCACAAATAATCTGAGTTTTTACTGTACATGATATACTGTCATTGACGTTAATTATCATTTGATGATATTTATATTAATAATTTACAAAAACTACATTGATGTTGCAGTCATGAAATTAGATCTCTCAGCAATTAACTACATTAATATTTAAAAGAAGATATTGCCACTTAAAAAAATCCACCACTAAACTGTAATTCAAGAATTAATATTTCGGCTTTTCTCCTACCAACTGAACTCCAAACCAGACTAATTGTAAAGCTTGTTGTGGTGGTGGAGTTTGCCTTGGTGCTGGTAGACAGTGTAAATGGGTGGGGTGGAGCTAAGAATAAGATTGGAAATTCTTATTTTTGCACCGTGCCATACTGCCATACGCAGAGAAGATTCAAGTCTCCACTACCAACATTATCATTACTAGAAACAAGAGAAATTAGCCCTAGGATACTGTTTGTGTGCAATGCATGGTTGCTTGAAGTGGTGTGGTCCTTACATTTAAATAAGGGCCTCACATACAGGTACGATGTGATGTAATATTGAAATTGAAATATAAGTCTATAGTTTTAAATGCAAACTTCATATTAAAAATTTGATGCCCTCTATAAAGTGAGGCCTGAGCCAAATGGTTCTGCTGGCCACTTCACCCCCTCTCTTTGTCCCCTTTGATAGGACCTTGTTGATAGACATTTGGTTAATTAACAGTTTACGTTTTTATGTCATTTGTTCTCTTGGTCACTTTAGGATATTGGTGCTGGAAAAGGCAAATATTATGCAGTGAACATTCCATTAAGAGATGGAATGGATGATGAAAGCTACGAGTCAATATTTGTTCCTATAATTTCAAAAGTAATGGAGACATTCCAGCCAAGTGCAGTTGTACTTCAATGTGGGGCAGACTCACTCACTGGTGATAGACTTGGTTGTTTCAACCTTACTGTAAGAGGTAAGCAGCAATTTATAGTTTGTCATACCATGGTGGTGGTTCTTTGTAAAGTAAGAGAAGGAGAGGTTGAGACCACATGAGTGAGTGAGACAGTGTCTGTGTGTGTGTGATATGTGTTTTGTGTATTTTTGTTAGATGAGTGTGAAGCTGTCAACAAATAGTTTAAATTTTACGTGTTAAAATATGACATTCATATAATTTTTGGAAAAATCCAGTCCCCTACAATTTGCATGAAGCCATTTCCATCTCTAGAATCATTTGTGTTACTTAATTTCCCGTCTGTCACATCCAGCAAGCTAGTAGACACAAATACACATGCCTGTAATGTTGAGAGCTTCCTTCCACGACAAGGTAAATCATCAGGCTGGAAGGATAGTTAAGAAATATACATAATTATATTTCTGACACATTGTTAGCATTATTGCAAGTACTTACTGTATAAAATTGGTCATTTTATGTGCTACAATGTAGTACAGATTGATTATGTTACAAATACATTACAGAAGTTTTTTGAGCACTGCAGCGTACCTATTTTGTAATTAGAGTATGATAAATTTTATGTGTGGTTCCATAATTTGGCCTGCATTATATAATTTACAAATTTGTAGTTTCATATTTGTTCTTTTTCTACTGTTTTCTACTCATTAAATTGCAATTTTTTAAATATTTGTATATTCTTCACTTAGTTAAGTTTGAATTTTCTGTTTTCAGGTCATGGGAAGTGTGTGGAGTTTGTCAAAAAGTATGGACTGCCATTTTTAATGGTTGGTGGAGGTGGTTATACCATTCGAAATGTTTCTCGATGTTGGACGTATGAAACATCTGTAGCCCTTGGTGTTGAGATAGCGAACGAGCTCCCCTACAACGACTATTTTGAATATTTTGGCCCTGACTTTAAATTGCACATTAGTCCATCTAACATGGCAAACCAAAATACTCCAGAGTATTTGGAAAAAATCAAGTAAGACTCATCCTAGAATTTGGTATGGTATTGCTTCTGTTAGTTCTTGTTTCAGTTAGATTGCAGTGCTGTTGCTTCATCACAGTAAATAAGATTTTTGTACTGTTTGCCAAATGTTGAGCTCTTTAGTAAATGCTAGCAGTGTTTCATTTTGTGATGGGTTTTATGCTGGATTGTGTATATGCGTGTTACATGAGCTTAAACTTTTCTTAAATATTGTAATAATTGTGCCGTGTAGGCCTACATCTGAAGTATCTTTCTGAAATACTGTTTCAAACTTGAAGGGAGAGTTCCTTACACCAAAACAAGAAAATGTCTGTATAAACGTAGGTCTGAAAATCCTTAGTCGTGCGTTATTAATGAAAAAAAAAAAAAAAAGAACATTTGTGCATGTGAGTGATGTAAATAAAATATATCTATTCGGAAATCGCATCACATCCGTCATTTTTGTCATGCTGACTTCATAGAAGCCTGAATGCTGATTGGCTGGCAAATTATTTTATTTGCATTAGTGTCGGAGATACTCAGAAATTCACAATAAATGCTTCAAAATGACATCCTCTTGCTTTCACACACACATGCACACATCAGATCATTCATGCTCTGTCGCACCCTTTAAAACACTTCCACACGGTGCCAAACAGTTTTGCAGGTTTCCACGACACGATAATGAAGTATGTCTGCATTGGAAATGTGTGCTACACGGACAAATTATTTTATTTGGCCCCAAAAGATAAATGTAAACGAGTTTCTGTGGCAACTCATTGCTATAGAGCATACAAATGACATCAGCATACTTGTATCAATAACATAATTCAGTTATCTAACAACATTAATTTTGTTACCGGTTATAAAACTAGACTGTTGGATAGTATCTTGCAAGCACGTTAACCTAACCTTTCACAAATAATATAAAAACCAATAAAGATTTTCGGACTATGGCTGAATTCTGCTTTTAAACTAAAAGATTGAATCATGATCCCAAAAGAAATAAATGAACTGTCAACAGCCTTAAAAGCACAATGCTAACATGTGGATGTAGAAAAAAGTTACATAGTAGAATTCGAACTGGAATTTAAAGTGTATCTTTACTGTTTTACCAGAAACTGTCATTTTGTTAAAATAAAATACATACAGGTAACTGTAGTGAATTAATTTCCGTTAAACTAGTTAATCAAGAAAAAATATTCACACTGAAATTTGTTACTGCTTAATAATCTTAAACTAGGTTAGTGTCGGCATAAAGTAGGGCTACTTGATATTCATTCATTACAGTAGGTATTTGATATTGGAGAACATGTGAAATATAGTCAGGCTTATTTTCTTTAGCATAGTTACCATTTTGAAGCAAACATACCAGATGCAGAAATAAATTAAGCCTTCAGGTAACTCCAAATTGTTGTTTTTGCAAAATATTCATGTATCTGTTTCATTAATGGAAATCAACCATTATAAAATTTTTTGTACTTCTGATATGTTCTTTTGCATAGACAACTCAAGGAAGAAGACAAAGCACAACTTAAAATTCTATACATATCAAAGCCAATAAGAAATGCATTTTCTGATAAATAGGAACCATCACAGAATGCTTCCTGAATGCTGGACGAATTTTAATGTTTTAAAATTAATGTTCAGCATTCTGGAAATATACTCTGTTTCATATAAGTTTGGATAAATTTGACAGCAACTTATGGGCATTAATTGTAAGTATTTTGTGATTTGTTGCACAATTCAAGATATTTTTTAGCTTTAAAATGAACCTGAAATGGCCATTTCAGAATTTGTACTGCAAAGCTTGCCTTGTGTAGTGACACAAATAACAAAATATTACAAATTATTGCCTATAAGTTGCTGTCAAATTTATCGAAACTCATATGAAATGGAGTGTATATACAAACAACTAGCTGGTTCCTGCAACTTTGTTTGCGGGGTTTTCAATTTAATGCGTTAGTATTTCTAAAACAAAAAAAGTTTTGAAAAGTGCTAAATGGGATATAATTATGTTAGTGATCATTAATGTCAGTTTTAGAAACATTTTGAAAAGGAAAATTATTCCAAAAATTTTTTGGACATCCTGTTCTGCCTTTGTACCTCATTTTGCCTCCCACTTCCCCCGAACTATAATTTGTTTTTGGTAGAAACCAAATTTCGGTTTCATCAAATTAAAATCCTTTTGGGACCCCGTTCTGCCCCTATACCCCATTTTGACCAGCTTCAAAAAGTTAGTTTTTTTTTTTTTTTTTTTTTTTTAACTAAAAACTTTGCAGATGCATGCACAACTCACCAAAGTTATAAAAAAAAATATTACTAAGTTTTTTGGGTATCCCATTCTGCCCCTCAACTCTATTTTGCCCCCTGATTAAAAAAATAATGCAAACATGGTTCACTAAATTTTTTGGGTATCCTGTTCCGTCCCCCTACCTCGTTTTGCCTTCCCCCGCCCAATTTTTTTGCAGAAATTTCATTGCAGTTGGATGTCTGGTATAGAACTGCGTAGAAGACGAAAAACAATAATTTTTATGACATTAGCTAGCAGTTCGCCTGCGGAATTGCCCGCATGTTTTACTTGTAACAGTAAGTATATAGTACTTCTATTGAAGGACCTCTTTGTACACCAGATTAGTAGCTCGACCGTCAAGTGTTGTTAACCAAGCTGCACCTTGAACTTCCTCTGCAGCTGGCTACGTAGCCATAGCTGCCATGTGAAAAACCGTCCTTAATCTATCATTGCCAATCTTAACAACTGTCACGGGCCTTATTTATAGTAATAGCAAAACAGACCTTTACTATGAGAGAGTATTTTGATGATATAAGTAGTAAACGTGGTAATATGACTCGTTCACATCTAGCGCTATTATTGATGATAGTGCCCTCAATACGTAATAAATTAAATACAAATAAATAACCCCCTGCGGTTCCAAAATGGGTATTTGAGAGATATTTTCTCATAATAAAAACTGAGCTAATTGTTTTTCGTATTTACGTAATCTTCATTTTTAAGCAAACCAATATCTCCATATCTCAACTGGTTGGGTGAATGAAAACTAATTTTGCACTTTTTCACCTTTTTAATGATCAAACTTTGCAAAATCTTACCATCAAGTGTTAAAAATTTGTATACCTAAGTATCCAATTGATGTGAAAATAATGACAACAACCCATTGACTTTCAGCGTAATCTATGGTTCATTTAAAAGATTTTTCATTCCCTCACAGCTCTAATAAGAGTTTGTATTTAGAAAAGTTCTGAAATCTGCTTAAATTTCAAAAATGACTTTATAGACAATTCAGACTATTGTACAGGCGTCAAATTTAAGTGGAAACTGTGATAATAGCCTGTTGATTAAAAAATATATTGACAATTAATTAAAAACACCTTTCATCACGTTTCGTAACTTATCGCCTCCTTAGATGTCAGATTTAGAAAAGTTAGTAAACAATGTTTCAAGTATTTAAGTAAGCATTAATCTCACATAAAAATCTCGTCAATATCTAAGAATTCAGTGATATCAATATACAGTAAAACTTAAGACGTTTCCCATCTAAGAAGTTTCCTGCTTAATAAGTGTAATAATTTTTAACTTGTCTCTGTACATCCATCACGAATCGAAAACATATTTTACCTTTTTTTACATCTTTGGAGCTGAATTTGGAAAATACAGTGAAATATATTTTCAGTCATTACGTAAACATCATTCTGAAACGAACAGCACTATATCAACTGGTTAGATAGTTATGGAAGAATTATAAAATACACATTTCACGTCTTTTTTACCTCCTTAATTAAAGACTTTTGAAATGTCTTGAAGTCCTATGTTATATATTTGTATATGTATCTAATTGAAGTAAAAATTACGACGATAGCCCATTGAGTCCGAGCTGTACAGACAATTAATAAAAAACAGATTTCCCCCTTTTTACTCTTTGGGTGTCAAATTTTGAAAAATTGAATTTACTTTAGTTGCATCATTTTCTATACAGAAACATCAGAACAGTCTTGTCATCTGCATTGTACTTCTATAGATGGTCAGTTATAAAGTGAGCACTTTTGTATCCCTAGTTACTTTTTTCCATTCAGATAATTTAAATTTTTCAGCCACTTTTAAAAATAAGAGCATCCTAAATAATAAAACTGTACTATAATCAAAACATATCTCAGGTCACAATAAATAATATTTTTAAATTATTATTCTAGACAAGACTGTCTTCAGAAGTGCTTTTTTTATTGTATTAGCGTGCCATAAAAAACAGAAAGACAGTTTTAAGTCATGGTCAGGCTAGTCACCTATATAAAGACTGCATGTCATTTAAGCTTTAAACGTTTCACTGGAGTCAAAACTTAACATATACAGTCCCAAATATATTTCTTATTTATTATAGGTTTTGGTGAGTGCTCAGTTTATAGTATGTATTTAGGAGAGACAAAAAAGTTGCTGTTAAATGTTTACTCACCCGTGGATGGTAGGCATACAAACGAAGCAATACACTCTATAAAATAACAGTAAATGCCAGTGAGGTATCGCAGTTGTAATGACATTTGTTACACTTATCAGATAAGTTTTATCATCATTGCTGCTGTGAAGATTTGTGGGAAATTAACTATAGAACTGTTAGCTATTAATTGAATGATATTCACCATAATACAGTTTGATAAACATCTACTTACACATAAAAACAAAGGAGGTTAGCAAAGGAAACGTCATACAGGCAAGGTGACAACGTGCTTAAATATGAAATGAAAATGTCTAGAACATTGTCCACATAAGTTTATTATCACCATTTGAACAAAAAATAAAACGTGTGCTATATTTTTTATTGATTTATTGAGTGTTTCAAAGACCATATGCTCTTTTCAGAAGCTGCACAAGTACATTTAGGACAAGTTATGGGAAGGATAGGGAAATTTTTACTGAACTATATTTTTGGTATTACTGTATAGTTATTCAGATGGAACTGAAAGTTTGATTTTAAATGATTCATTTTATTAGCACAACATATAAGATAAGTATTTATAGGCAACAGTTCGTGAATTGCTAGTTTATTCAAATAATTAAAATTTTTCTGTGCTTTATATAGCCTATTTGTTGTGCAGAAAATTCTTTAGTTATCCTCAGTATGTTACTTTTACCTCGTCTGTTTATTTTCGTTAAATTGTTTTAATGAAGCATCTGCGAAGTATTGCTTGTATTGTTCTGCGTTGTTGTTTCCAAGGAAGGTATTACCCACGATGTACATATAATGGTGTGCCCGTGCGCATTTTATCTTTTTCTCACTCTAATCGTGTGACGTCACTCCGTACCCAGATAGCTCGGAATGGCCATTTAAATGTATACAAATCCGTGCTTCTTTTCACGTCAACGGCGATTTTTAAAGAAACTACGAGGTGCAAGCTGATCGGATCACTCTGGAAATAAACTTGAATAGATACTTCGTGTGATCATAATAGTAACAACCGGTCATTTACATATGAAATAACCTTTATTGGTGGTTAAATATGTGCCTATCAGTGCAAGCAAGACGACTTCGGCTCGTTCTGCTGTACTCGCATAAAAGCTAAATAATGAAGTTTGTATGTTGTTTAGCACAACGAAATGTACAACAATTTGCAAAATATGGTCTTCAAAAATTCTTCCATGCTCATCCACGAAACGTATTCTGCGAA
>PNEQ01107807.1:0-26270 GCA_003012365.1 Medauroidea extradentata
TTATTTCAAAAAGTAGCAATGTCGTGCCTCGAGCCACCTCCAAAGCACTCGCATATCTGCACTCGGTAATTTATAGAGAAATTACTTCAAACTGCACTTTCTGAACTAAGCCTTTCTCTTAGTAATCTTATTGCACTAAACAAAAATAGTTAACCTATGTCAGCCATCTCAAAAATAAAATAAATTTAACAGATAAAATACAGAAAATAGAATACTCGTAAAATTAAATTACAATGAACACATCTGACGTGATAAAATAGTATAACGGGGCTTAAATTTGGTCATATGTTACACTCTCTAACCTGATGATACATTGTTAATATTTTTACTTCAAAACGTTGCCTAAGCAAATGCACATTAAAAATTTTTTCGACTTTTCGGAATTCGGAAATTAAGGGGGTTAAGAACCGTTAAATGTGTTTTCAATTAATCTTACATTTCTCTTAAACCACTTAAAGATATCGAAGTGATCTTTGCATCAGAATGATGTTCACGTAAACGTATAAAATGTAGTATTACGATTTTTCACAATTCGTCCTTGAAAGCCGGCGGAAAAAAATTAAACGTGTTTTCACTTAATCATCCGTATCTCTTAAATCATCTAACATATCGAGGTGGTTTTACTTTAAAATAGTTCTTACATAAATACTTAAAAATTAATTTCAGGTTACAAGCTCTTTTCTTTAAAGTTTGCGTACGTAAATATATTCAAACCAATTTCAGGTAATTCGGTAATTAAAGATATACAGATCGTATAGTATTAATTATAAATTTATAATTTAAAAATTATTACGTAATTAAGATATAGTTACTCTTTACTATAGTACACGCGGGCGAAGCCGCAACGGGATAGCAAGTACTTAGATACAAGTGATTATGACTTCTTTCTCCTTTACACCTATCAGTACGTTACAATTAAAATTTAATCTAGTAAAATTAGGGAAAGTACGTTTTAAAGTATTTTTACAAAGCCACGAAAATAAAAAAAAGTCAGATTTGTCTGTGTGAAGTTACCGGAAATACAAAATTGTGCTGAATCTGTTAAGAAAGATAGCATCATTTAATACATTTCATAGCTGATGTGTATGTATGTATGTATGTATGTATGTATGTATGTATATATATATATATATATAATAGCAGTACGCCCGCGGCTTTGCTCGCATGTATTACTCAGAGCAGATACCACTTTGTAAACCAGATAGGTAGTTCAGGCATCAAGTGTTAGTATGACAAATATGCTTGTTGAGTTAAGTATGCAGCAGGATAAGCAGTTATAAATGTCCACGCGAAAAGCAGTCTCAAGTTTGCCCCTGCCACTAACAGCGACTTCGCATGGGTCAAATTTATAGTCACAGCAAAGTTGACGTTCTGGGGTAGTTACAGAATAACCATTGGTGATGGTGCCCTTAATACCACATTTGCATTTCAAAACCTTCACTTGAAGTTAGGTGGCATTAAGGAATTTTTGGCGGGATAATGTTTCACTGAAATATAAACGTATTTGGTGCCCCAACCTTGGGGTTAGTGAGATGGTATACGTGGGCTGATGCTGTCGAGAAACTCCAGTAGATAGTGGACTGCATAACCCATTTTCATCACTTTTGAACAACTTCATCCAAATTACACTAATTTCGCCTGCCTGGCAATTTTTTATGTCAGACTTGCACGTTTGTACAGCCTTTAAATGGAATTTCTGCCCAGAACCTCCCGAACAATAGATCGGAACTACAAAAAACTGCGTCACTTATCGTCGAAATTATTAATGAAAACTACTTTTAAAAATGAAATATTAATTTCTTGGACTCACAGAGGTTGTACAAAACAACGTCTCGATAGAGATGTAGAAAGGAACTCCTGTACAATTTATGTCTCGCTGGTCGTACTTGCTTTTCGGATCGTTTGCCTTAAATGTTCACAAACAAAGTTTTCTATTTAATTAAGTTATCTAATAAAATAATAAAAAAACTCCATTACTTTTTTTAAGTTCTTATGTAGGCATAATTCTGACGCAAAATGCCACCTCAATATCTTTACTGTTTAGATAAGTATCATTGGCTGATAGAAAACAAAAATTTGTGCCTCTTTAAGCCCTTTAGGTTTCGAATTTCGAAAAATCATTGTTTCACACATGAAATATTTGTTCTAGTATCCAAGTGAAGTAAAAATCACGACGATAGCTTATTCAGTCAATACGAAATCGATCATTCATAAAAAATAAAAAAAAATCAAATATCACTCCTGTACAGTACTAAGGGTTCCAATTATGAAAAAAAAAAAAAAAAAAAAGAAAAAAAAAAGCCTTTTCACGGCCTTTTACGTAATGATCATCTTGAAGCAAAAATAAACTTAATATCTCGATGGGTTCGATATATCGAAGATTTACCTAAAACATTTTCCAGGTCTTTTCACCTCCTAAGAGACTGAATTTAGAAATACCCTTGTAACACATTTTAGACTACTTAACTGGTGTCTCTTGAACGTGTAAAATATTGCCCGTTGGGTTCAAGATATATCGACGATTAATTAAAAACACATTTAATAATTTTTCACCCCTTTTCACCTCCTTAGGTGGGGAATTCCGAAAATTCCTTACATAACTATTCAGGTATTTGAGTAAGAAACAATCCTAAACAATAATCACGTCGCTATATAAAAATCAATGGGATCGATATATATCGACTGTGTATCGAAAACACATTTTACCGTTTTTTAACCTCTTTGGGCCGAATTCGGAAAATACATTTTAACGGTAATTTTTTATATTTAGAAAACCTTCAATTTAAAGAAAATATCACTTCAATATCTCGACTGGTTCGATAGAAATGAAGAAATAATCGGTAACACATTTCACGTATTTTCACCCCTTTAATTAAAGAATTTCCCAACGTCTTCGAGTCCTTTCATAGACATTGAATACGTAACCAATTAAAGTAAAAATCACGTCGATTGTCACGTGTGTTTCAGTGATATAGACGATTAATTAAAAGCACATTTTTTTCCCTTTTTACTGTTTGGAGGTCGAATTTCAAAAATCCTAAAACTGCTTTTTGGATATCTACATAAGCAACATTTTGAAGTGAAAACCAACTCTCTATCCTGAAGGATTCGATAGATATCGATAGTTAATCGGAAACACATTTAGAATCTTTCACATCCTTAAATGTTGAATTTCAAAAAATACTTAAATTGGCTGATATTAATTTTTATGTGTGTCCTTTTAAAGTAAAAATCACGATGATTAGCCGTCGGGTTCGAGCTCGATCGACGTTTATTCAGAAACACGTTTCACCCCTTTTCACCCTCTTAGAGGTCGAATTTCGAAAAATCCGTTCTTACCGTTCGCCAACGACCTTAGGTGAACCCCCACAAAAAATTTCACGATTCTAGGTCCAGTGGTTTGGGCTGCAGTTTGATATGTCAGTCAGTCAATTAACATTGTGTATTTATTATATATAATATGCCTGTGTACAGGTTAACAAGATGCTCGAGATTACAGGATCGAAAATATTTTGTAATGAGTAGCATAATTTAATAACAACTGAGACAGGATTCGAAGGGGGATTGTCGATTTGTCCACATCTTGAAATCACTTACATTTTTGCCAATTTGGATTTGACTTTGACTTTTATAACATGATATGTGAGTTTCAATAGTTCCTAAAAACCGGTGAAAAAAACCTAAAACATGAAAAAAATCTTTCACAAATGCCAAAAAAATTCTTAACAATTACCTACATGCTTCCTTTTACCTTAAAAATTTCTTCTTTTCGCTAGAAATATACCTTTTTCCCTTACATAAAGTTCAAAATCTTGTTGATTCAAACCGCACTCTCAAACCAGGCAGATGACTATGAGGGTTAGGAGTCAGATTGAGGGACGGAATTGATCTTAAAAATTAATCGTTATGACCATAGTGTTAAGTATTTTGTTGTAATAACTAAGCATTATACTAAAATATATAGCTTTGGCCGTCCGCCTTTTAAAAACCAATTGTTAGTTATTAATAAAAAATATATTTCTCAGTTTTATATTTCTTGGTACTTAATTACAATATTATACCATTAATCTTAGAAACTAATACTTATAAGGTTTACGCAATAGGTTCCCTTATCCCATTTAAAATGAAATTGTTTTAATTAATACACGAATTTAAAATTTACGTACCTAATAACTCTACAACGTTTATATTTTTCATGTTCTATTAAAGTATAAATACTACATAAGGTTATTATTTAAGATCTGGTACTTACTTAGCTGTACTTAATCGATTTCTGATAAATTCAATATAATTAAAAAAAAATTCATTCAATATTATTTAAACTTATGTTTTATATTTTAAAATTATTATAGGTAAATGCAAATGCTTTCCTTATTGTAGGCCCCCTCCACCTTTCTCACATACAATCAACCAAAATAATTACTACACTACAATTTATGCTTGAATATTGGATTTAGTAAAAACATTAATAATTATAACTTAAAACCGACTCTCATCTCAGTTGTACTTGATCGATTTCCAGTATATTCGTTAATAAAAAAAATATCAAATAAAATATTTTTATACTTCCATGCACGAATCTCAGGCATCCAAACATGGCCGACAGAGCACGCGATTCATAATGCAGCCAGCAAGGAACTAATTTTAATTTTGTATAGCTATGTTGACTAACATATCATTCCCTCCTCTTCTTCTCTCATATTATCACATGTCACTGCCTTTCCGTCCCCATCACCCCTCATTAACCTTCACATTCATGCTAATACCAGTACAAACTAAACTCTACTTTCCTCGCTTCCACCCCTTCATCAGGTCATGTTCTTTCATTCACCTCCTCCGCTTTCCGCATATACTATCACTTGCGCTCATGTTAGAATGTGTCCGAATTTTAGGCGACTCCCTTCCTCTGCTCCTTCTCATTCTCATTACATGACCTTACCTCCCCCCTCCCTCTCATCAACAAGTCAGCACATTATGCAAGCTCTCGAATGCCAGCGATCGTGCCTGGACCTGAGTACATACACAGTCTCCTCACTTACCTGGTATCACTGCATTTCTTTACACTAGGATCCATCATAACTTTTTAATTTAAATTATGTAAATTTATATGTATGTATATTTATAGTATAATATTTACCGTACCTTCAATCATAATTATAATTAAGAGTAACAACAATTAAGGGAAACAAGAAAAGATCAAATTGTGTTCACGAAATTAAATTTAATATACAATATTGATCAGACAAATTTTTAAGACGAGATGTGAAGTTGGGAAGGGAGCTTATTAGCGAGCTTATTAGTGGTATTGAAGATTAACTCATCTGTCTTCAGCAGCAAAGATGTGGCGTTGTGTGGGACTCAGAGAAACTACGCTTTTGAATCCTTGAAGCAGGCGGCACAGAGTACCTTATCTTCCATGTACACCGGTGCCAATACCCGCAACAAATGAAGTTGTCTCACCTTATAATGCCTGTACATATACTTCCATAGGTGGACTAGGACCAGCGACCCCCAGCCGGAAGTGCAGGTGTCTTTCTACAGGTGTCCGGCGTCTTTACTGAAGTTGTCGAAGATACACTAAGCGAAGTTGACGACGTCATTGCTCTTGTCACCACACAAACTGTCAGAACTGAAGACTGCTATGCAGATAATAGGAACGACGGCCCAATGGAGATAAGCAATGAATATGTTTACGATAGTTATAGTAAAAATGTATATAAATTCATGTAATTTAAATTAATTTTTTTTACGTATCGTAGTGTAATTAAATGCAGAGGTACTATATGGGAGAGTATGTGCTCAGGTCCAGACACAATCGCTGGCATTCGAGAGCTTGCATCATGTGCAAACTTGTCGAGAAGAGCAAGGAGGAAGGTAAGTCGTGTGCTTATGATGGAATAGTTGAGCGGAGGGGAAGTGCCTAAAGTCGGACACGTTTTCTTACATGAATGTCAGTGACGTTACATAGGGGCGTAGCTAACAATTTTTCTTGGGGGAGGGGGGGGGTAATTACCCATAACCGAAATCTTCGCACGGAAAAATTTGAATTTTTAGGCACGAAATGGTGATTATTAAAAAGTTTCCGAACAAAAAAATTTAATATATTACTTCAAGAAATGTTATAGTTTTAAGGATAAATAATGCTTTAGAATTTCGGGGGAGTGGTGGGATAAATCCCGATTTCATACACATAACTACGTCCATGATGGTACATGTGGGAGAGTGGGAGGTGAATGCAAGGACGTAAGAAGATGATGGTGAGTGAGTAGAGGAGGGAAGTAGTGTTAAGTCTAACCATGTCCTTATTGGAAGGAACTTCAGAGAAGGTTAGTGAGTAGAATTGACCAGGGAAGGCTAGGAAATTTGATGATTTGTGGAGGGGTAGGGAGGGTAAATATACACGTATATGACTATACAAAACTAAATTAAGTTTCTTGCTGGTTGCAGCAAGAAACTTACATGACTATACATAAGTAAATTCAGTTTCTTGCTGGTTGCAGCAAGGTTCGGGTGCTTCCCGTCATGTGTGAGGGCCAGGGATTCAAGCATGGAAGTGTAAAATATTTTATAAATACATTTTTAGACAGTTAAATGTATTGGAAAACGACAGGGTATATCTAATATGGTGAGAGGGAAGGTAGTCGACGCGCTCCTATACGAAAATATATTGCGTGTATTATAATTAAAATAAAAGTGAACGTTTATGAAACTGATCCTTTAAAAAAACCCACTGATTTTAATGGTAATCGATATACTATAATTCGGTTAAGATTATAGTTTAAGTATTTTCCAGTATTACTATAAATATGCCTACACGTATTGGTCATATATATAAATTACTAAAATGTTAAGATATAATTTCAATAATAAATGAAATATGTAATTGGCATTTTGAGTAGCCGGTATGAATGATTAGTAAATGTGTGCACTAGGAACATTAGGAAAATATATAACTTTCTGTTATAAACAATTTTTGTAAAAGCGAAGGGAGGTTTGGAGGTCTCGGAACGAGGTTCCAAGAAATATAGGTTGCCGGTGGTGAACACCCCCTTACCTTCCCCAATGTCAGAACAAGAGACATATCACCCCAGAGGAGTTCTAGGCAATGTAGCCAACACTACCTTTTGTGTTGGGAGACAGTGTTGCCAGCGTCGGACAGCTGCACACTTTTCGAAAACCAGTTAATTTTTCTAGCTTTGCCAAATAAGAAAAGGATGAAAATAAAATAAAAACTGATGCTGGCATATGCCCGTTCAATAAAAATAGAATAAGGGGCAACCAATCAGAGACCGTCTTGTAAGATAGGCAAGGAGTTACTTGTAATTGATATTTAAGGACTTATGTAAATATACATGAAACCGCTTACAGAAATTAAAAATGTCAGAAAATTGTGTGGTATTTGGATGTCAAAACAAGAAAATAAGGATAAATAAACGGCAAAGTAGTCGGGAAAGCTAGGGACTCATTCTGAGAAGACCTGGCTATGGTTACGAAGCAGCTCGAGGATTGACTGTACGACTTTGAAGTAGCATCACGTCATATCGATTGATTTTGTTTATATGTACTCAATTGTAGTATTGTAACGTAGTATTGTGACGAATTCGGCATTACTACGCACTTGTGCCTATTTACAAAACGTGTCTCTAACCTACTGTATCGTGCAATAAAGAGCAGTTCCGCTTGACGAGTCTTAGCTCGTGGGTCCTGAGATAAATAAATAAATATGTACACATAAACTACTACAAATTTTGCTAAATATAACCAAAATACTGAAATTGTTTCTCAAACAATTGCAATTGAAATAGCCTGCTGCTATCCTTGCTAAATTATTTGATATGTTATCTACTTGGAAACAACAAAAAACTGGATATCTACACAGTCTGCTAGAAAGGGGCCGCATTTAATTCGAGTTAAAACATGCTGGCAGATTTTTGTGTTGTGATTAGTAAGACAATTGCTGGTTTAGTCTGAGTCAAAGTTTTAAATGAACTCCAAGTTTCTCACGTGTTGAAAGAATGGCTAAGTAGGTGAGATATTTTAGTCAGCGTTTAACATTGAGGTCTTCTGCGCTGGTGGGGGATGACATGAGGTGAGTTTGGAGCGGCGCAGGAATGAAGGGGCGGGGGAAACGGGAGGTCCCCGAGAAATCCCGCCGGCCGAAGGCATCGTCCGGCACGATTCCAATATGCGAAAATCCCGGGACCGACCCCACCGAGAATCGAACCCAGATCGCCTTGGTGGGAGGCGAGAGATCTGATCCCTCGAGCACCCCGGCCCCTAGAAATAATGGTAACGAAGGGCGAAGGGAAGTTACAAACTCCGGGATGCTGTACCGGGACTGATGGCTGGAAGAAGTGCGCCAAGCGAAGATGTTTTTTTTTCGGAAGAGGAGGGGTGAGAATGTGGCGGGAGGGTTGGGAAGTTTACGTGCTAGGTCACAACACCGCCGGAAGGTTGGTACAACTGCGGAGTAGAGCGCGAGTCGCACCGTGAAATGCGCGGCCCCAGGTGCTAAATTCCACCGCCGCGCCGTCCGTCCCACATATTTTTCATTTCCCCGCGACCTAGCGCAATAATTCCTCCTCTCTCCCACCCCTGCGTTGGAATTTACTATCGCTTTTTTTTCCACACGTCCTAGCCCCAGCAGCGAAGTGTCAAGACTTTTAGAAAAAGGTGGACACACTGCAAACGTGAGAGAAAAAAGTTGTTTTGAGTAAATTAATTTATTTAAAAATAGCTGCGTGGAATAAGTAGTTAAGACCACTTTTCTCTTCATTACAATCTTATTCTCTGCGAAGAATCATATGCAAATTAATTTGTGATTCAATTACTATAGGACAATTTAGTGTGTAAGAATTATCATCAATATACGAAAGAACACCCTAAATTTAATTACAGTTTCCAGTTTAAATAGCATTTATATTTATTTTTCACTAGATGCAAAACACTTACTTAGGAAATTGTTGAGAAGAAATACACGTGTGTATTTTTTCTATTCACACATGTGCAACAGTTTAATCAAGAAACTGAAAGACATTTTAACTTGAAAGGAAAATTTCTGTTTTAAAAAACGGCTTTAATTTTAAAACGGAAACAAATCAGATACTTGAGTCATTTACTTAAAGTAAAAATTTATTCTATTTCATTCACCCGTTATTTAAGAAGGTATTTAGGATTTAAAAGTGGTACATAAAGCAGTGACAGTATGTCGAAGTTTTAAAACGACTATAAAACTAGGAGTAAAAGTTGTAAGATGTATTTTAAATTTAATCTCTTCTATACCTTTTTACGCCCACTACTCCCGTCCCAGATAACTAGTGGTATATAAAAGAAATACATTCTGTACAGTACGAGTGACTACGCCTGCTTGAATGTCCTTACAGAACGTATTTAATCGTGTCTATTGACGGGTAGCAGTGATCCTAAATACACGGTCAGATTGTAAAATAATCAAATTTTCAAATTGTCAAAATATATTATGTTGTCTCTAATGCTAGAGCGAAGCATTTTGCAGTATTCGATATTTATCATCGCATAGTACCGTCCACGTCTTCTAGGTTTTGATTGTGGGTCACAACTAAAGAACAAGATGTTTTGAAAGATAATTGCAATGGTATTAAATCTTGGGTTCAGTACTACAAATTGATAACATATAATTTGCCAGAAGTTATCTGCAGACGCCTACACCACAACGTTTATGATTGTTCATATTGTTTTCAGACAACACATGTGTATATATTTACTTATACATACACACACACATATATGTATGTGTTATTTAAGAGTATTGCTGAAACACAAGTTTGCAGTTTGCATTTCAACAAATATGTGTGTTAATGAGAAACGCAGTTTTCATTGTTAAAAGTATATATCTCTAGCTACCTAGTTATCTAGTTGTAGAATTACAGCCACGAAATGATGTTCACAATATTTCACTAAATAATGAACAAGATTTGTTGAAAAATTAGGCCTGTACATAGGTGGAGTGGGATATATCGCTCCATAGCCGGTCAATGAGAGTGAAGGATTGCCCTGGTTGTGTCTTTTAGTAGCCAATCACAACAGCCATTTCTCAATATCTGGGGCAATAGATCCTTGTGTTCTCCAACTTGGTTGATTTGTCTTAGTTTTTGAATAATAGCGTCCAAGAATTACTTACCCTGTAACCTTTCATTTTAGTTAACAATTCCGGGTTGTTTCTCTTAATCTTTGTACAATGTCGAACTGTTATTGCTCTGCAGTTGTTAGTGTAAGGTATGGTCTGAAAATATTTTAAAACTATCTATTTATTAATCTCTGGTTTGTTAACATGGATGGGTTTTTGATAAATGTCACATACTAAACTAATATTTTGTAGATTTCTGTCACATATTTTGGAGGGGTTAGAGGGATACATTCCACAAAAAGGAAAGCGATTTACCCCCTGCATTGTACGTTATTCCGTGATTCTTTAGTGATCAGCTTATGCGGCCATATTATTTGAACATATTTTAGAACAGCGATGCTTTTCAGTATGTTTCCTCTGAGTTTGACGGTTTCGCGAAGACATGTCGAATATTTCTCTTTACGAAGACTTTGGTTTCTAATTATGTTGTAAGGTGGTTGAACTCTTCGTGAAGATAGGATAATTCGTAATGATCAACAAACCAGCTTTATTTAAGTTCTATTGATAAGTAATAATGAAAGTAATGATTTATTTATTCACTTCGCACGTAACGCATTTCAGTCTTTTCACGTAGGCTAGAAACATAAAATTACATAAAAGCTTCTTGATTTTAATGAAAGAGTTGCATCTCATAAGCTCCTAAACAAAATGTTTTTAAGAAGGGTATATCCGATCCACAAATTTGTTGGTTATACTAAGAAAGATACTTAATGCGTAGTTATACATACATAGAGTACATAGAACTGCATTTCCTTGTATTTACCATACAGTTGATTTATGTAAACAAAATCATCAAAATAGATAAGTCTTACATACCTGCATTAAGCAAAGAGAGAATAGTAATTTACCACACGCTTCAAGAAATATGTGAGCTCAGTGATTGCGGTGGAAAATAAAAGAGAGATATTATAGATAATTTCTGTCCAGATCTTCTTGTTTGGTATTGCACAGTTGTACCAAAAATTAGATTAGCTGTAGTCCCTCCCAACGGTACTTTCATTGATTCGTTGGTCTACGAGAACAAGTGCGCAATCCTAATTGGCGAGAAGAGAAGTTTTTTGGTGCGTGCTCGGGATGTTAACAAAATAACAGTGCGAACGCGACACGCCTACGTGAACCAAACCGAACTGTGAGTGTTTTCTGCAATAAAATTTTGTTGATATTTCGGGAATTGTTGCGTGATCATCAAGTATTTAACTAATTTTACAGACTGCAAACAGAGAAACGTAAGCTATTTAAGGAGTTGCTATTTTGTGTCTTCTACAATAATTTTCATTTATAAATAATTGTGCTAATGATTTTTTTAGGAATCCCAACTCAGTAATTAACCATCCTGCTAATAATAAGGCCTGAATTTCAAATACCAGTCTGTGGGGTTCTAAGCGTGTCTGTAATTTGTGTACAGTCTTCCTAATCACCTTGCTAGTTCATGTCGCTTCGCTACTAAGATTCTACTGAAATCTTATTCAAGGGGTCAAGGGGACAGAGTTATGAAACAACAGACCAACCAACAAAAATATTTTTCCAATATATTGGCCATTAAAGTAGATTTTATACAATATGCAAACAACAACGTAAGCCCATAGATAACAACACAATTCAAGTTAGGTGTTCGTGATTTTTTTTGGAGTTACATCAGTCCGTAGAAAACAGATGGAGCCAAAATATCACCTGCAATCACATTGTTAGTTGGTTTGTTGTTGCATAACTCCGTCCAAGGAGTAATAGTGTTTGGACCACTCATCTTCCTTTTAGGAGTATCGGGCTCGATTACTAGCGAGATATCTCCATGGCGGCGGACGTTGCCATTTGTCAGGTCTATTTTCTCGGGGTAAAAATATTTACCGTGATATCGCATTACTTCACTACTTCAACCTCACTTTACGTTATCCTTACGAGTGCTTGAGACCTCTCTGTTAAACACTCTTTCAAACCATTCAGTACACTACCTGTGTAACAAACGAAAATAATTATGATAATGCAGGCTAAAGAGGAAATGTGTCAAAATTCTATTGTCATTGAATATATAAATGAATTGGCAAATGTCCCCCGGGAGGCATCAAGCTAGCGGAATTGCCATTAAACGCTGAACTAAACATATTTAACTCTTTTACAAATAAAATATATTAGTAATTTTAATGTGTTGCTCTTAGGTTCTCGTGGCATGAACTTTTCAGTCTTCTAAAGATAGAGAACGTCTAAAAATTGTTTGCTCAGAGCACGCAATTTTTCTGAGTTGGCATGCGTGAGTCTTTTCTTGTAAGTTTGGTTTAAGATGCCGTGGCTTTAATGCATTAACAACAGTATATATTTGCTAGTTTGTAACATTCCGTAGAGTTCTTAGCTTTTGTGGCACTCACATAACTGTACTAAATATTTCATCAAGCGCAAGCACTATATAATTGTGTGAATTTATTTTGTCGAATTACGTACCCTCGAACAGCACAAGTCCTTGATAAAGGAACACGTGGAAAAGGGTTACGAGCCGGTCAGTAACCGTTTATGGAACCGTACCATAATTCACCTGGATTGATTCAGGGAAACACAGTAGGAAACCGAAATCAGGATGGCTGGAGCCGGGTATCGCACCCAAGTCCTTCCTAATGCGAGGCAAGAGTTTTAACACTGCTCCACCACGCACGGTCTACAACTATGTGAGTTTACACAGTCGATACTCTGGACTCTTGAGGCAAAAACAATTCCTATGCTTCGCCGTGAGAGATGACAAGGATAGGTAGGCTCCATTTCTTAAACACAGTAATTGCCTCAGTAATCTATACTTCAAATTATTACATTTAAGTACATTTATTTAAACACACGCTGTTAGTTTCAGATAGATTTTACACTTGGTAAGAAGAAAGTGCAAACATGAAATAAATTTTTACGATGATGTATGTTAATTGTACAAAAAAAATTGCGTTATATTTAAACTCTGTTAAGTCACATACAACTACCAGGGTAATATTAATATGTGTAATAATCTTCATAATTCCGATCAAGTATTGATGTTACATCACTCACATCGAATCCACATATAAAATAACGTGGTAAATATAAGTTGTATCTGTTTTTATTTCCTAATCACGTTCACTATTATCGATAGTCCACAGTAAAAGTACAAAACTGTATTTACCCCACCTTAAACAAATATCACTCCTTGCGTTAACAGCATACAACTTCGTGCAATTTGTTACACAATACCAGCTACACTTTCTCCAGATCTAGTGTAAAAATTTCTGCTTGAAACTACAGTGGCGTAGCTTCACATGTTGAATGAGACTCCCTCATGCCCTACTCTAACTTCTCATGTTGTTCAACGGAATGACTTTAGCGCAGTGTGGCAACACCAGTATTACGATACAGATAAAACAAGCTAATGAAACTAAACTAAGCATGCCTTTGTGAAACCGAGCGAATTAGTAAACCGCTTGGTACAATAACTAAGAAAAATTAAATGACAAATCTATACATGCTACAAAATTTTTATTTTGTGTATACGAAGCACATTTTAAGCAACAATGAAACAATTTTGTGATTCTGTCTGTATTCGCTTTTGAGTGTTTCTTGTGTAATTATACTATAGTATTTTGCTGTGATGTATGGAGTCCAACATACCTGTTCTTACTGCAACACATAACTCAGAGTTAGGTAAAGTCTACTTCAGGTTAGGAACGTTAAGGTTATCAGTTTGCAAGCGACAATTTCTGCTGCTATTTGCGCTGCCATCGTTAAGACGGCTACATATCAAGTGTCATTTTCTGTTTGAATTACTGCGTGACGGTAAGAATTACATTATTATTATTTTTAAAATAAAGTTAAAAGCTGTCATGATTTTTTTGATAAATAGTTTTGACAAAGTGATTTTCTTCTTTATTAGCGTAATTATATTACAATCATTAATTTTGTAGTCCTATTACCGACTCCAGAGCAACTAGTGGCGAAAACTCTCACTCGCCAAACCTGTCCATAAAATTAAATTATCTTCAAAACCTGTAATACAATTAACCTTACTTACGTAATGATGACTGATACAACAGATGCCTGAAAAAATATGCTTCGTTCAGTACCCAAGAAGTGTGACGACAATTCGAGGTGACGCATGACTGACATGTAAGGCATACTTACATGCATATAATTCGTCGGCTTAGTGGAAAAAGTTTGTAAGTCCAGTTTATTTAATTTGAAGAATTAACGTTTAAAGTTTCAAATACTTCTGATAAATCAGAACGTTAAAATACTAGGCTATGTTAATTTGTTGTCTGTTTTGTATGGCACTAATTACATTACGTTATTATTAACGTACACTTAGTGTATCGAAAAGTGAAACAGCATTGTTACAAAATGAAGGGCAGTGTGACTGTCATATTAAGTGCATTGAAATAACTGGGTCAATTATTGTCTTTGCCAGTAAATACATTGTAACATTTTCAAAACCAAGATTCAGTACGCTCATTTACAAGTACTTCAAGGACCATTACAAACAAAATGTTTTGGGAGGCACTAACAGACTTGTTTTTGGCTGTCATAACTCAGTGGTAAACATACATTATCATGCTTTCTGATATCTTATAACTATGAGATTATACTAATAACCGTTTTTATGTTAATATTACCTAACAGAATACCACAGTAGGTACCTACATAACATTGTTATTAGGTACTTAAAACAACAGTTCATTTTTGATTCAATAAACGATAGCTTCCATAATTTTGAGAGTTGTCTTCGACACCTGGCATTAGAACATGATTCTTCTGGGTGACCCTACTTGGAAGACTCTTGTACCATGCGTGCAATTCCTGGGGAATTACTCCAGATGTGCACAGACGTAGAAGATAATTCTTCTTTTCGTTGGAGAGAGGAATCACATTCATTTACAATGTTTTGAGACTATCCCTTACTTTTCCGTGAATTGTCTGTATTTTATTGTGTGTTGATTCTTCTTTTCAAGATACTTAGCCTGCTGACAGTACTTTTTAATTCATCTTTGGTGATATTCTACACAGTCTGTGATGCAATATGAGCAAGGTCTTGAATTCTGTTGCATGGTATGGAGGAGAATTTCGTATTTTTCTAGAAGAACGAACCAGTCTAAAAATATTTAGCCAAACTCTACGTATAGTGCCATACAAAGTAAAAAAAAAGTATGTCGGCCTCCACGTATGAATGCCCTGATTCAAGAATCTTGTTCTCGATTGTCTGAAGAAGGGAAGTTTGGACAAAATATTAAAGCAGTGCAGCGATATATTTATTTATATTCTGACCACCGCATGCATACGAAAAAAGTGACAACTCTGTCACTGTTTCTGATATTACGTCTTGCAACGTTTAAATTACATTACCCATTACCCGAGAATCAGCGCTAAATTTCAATTCTTTAGTAGTAGGTGGTATACTCCTCATGTATATCTTCCTTATACCTTCTGTGTTGCTTTCACCTGTTGCACATTGTTGTTCTGTAACTACATGAATGTTAGTTTTATCCTGAAAACAGATAAACATAACCTATCTACACATACTTTTCAGTTTATCATGTTAGTATGATTATTATTGACAAGTAATTTGTGAGTTGTGTCAAATAACCTATTACTGGACATAGTTACTAAATTACACCTTCATTATCTCACATGAGTATGCAAATACTTTGAATTATATAATTATTATCAAAGAGATGCTGAAGAACATCTAAATTTTTACCTACCTGTTTTGGTTTTAGAGACGTATTATCCTTTTCCTCTCATAGACTAATAATTTTCTGTGTTCTGGGATTACAATAGTGTGCACATTCCATACTTGTTAAGTATTAGCAAATATAACTGCAATGGCTATATTTGGTTTTACTGCCAATTTTAAAGTAAAAAATTATAATTTATTCTATGATAGCCTTTGGTATAATTGCAGCAGCCAGGAAATATTGCCAAGAAAACACACATATAATATTTTATCAGAATATGTCGTCGTATATTTTATTCAAATACACTCTAGAAAAAGTAAGTAAGTGTACTTACCAACTTTTACATGCCTAGAATAGCGTTCCAAAGAAAACAAGGCAAGGCAAAACAGCTACAGGCATCCGTTATATGACATGCAAACTTTTTCCTGGCAAAGATATTGCCCTTACAACTTCCGCTGTGGTGCTAATACAATTTCACAAAAAATGGACTTACCAATTATTTCCACTAAGCCGACGATATGTCCCATAGTTGATGGAGATAAGAGATTATAGAACGTCGGTAGTAATCACTTGGCATGAAGAGACAAAATCCTGCACTGTTAAATATTGCTTAGAAATTTGATAAAATATAGCTTCATCGAGACTGATTTACGTAGTCACTAAACCAGTTACGAAGTGAAACAAAATATTCCAGCCTAGATTTTCATTTAATGCTCTACGGACATTGTTGGCAGACATGTAATGACGATTTCCTGCATCCACAAAAATTTGCTATTTGCGCACTCATCTAGGTCATCGAGTTTTAACGCCTCGAATGCAAACTAGTTGATAGAGATTCAATTTTTTTGTCACTTATGAAATAAATAATTAAATAAAAGAAACACACACAGGTTGTTTCTGTTACGATGAAACACACATGGAATGATGATGAGCAAAATAATCTGAATCAGACAGGTAAAGGTGGGCCGGAAAAGTTTCAGTACAAAGTCATTAAAGAAAAACATGGCCAAGCAAATTTGGAACATCCTATAAGTATCGCGTTCTCCTGACCTCTCCGCTAGAAGCCATGTTAAATATATCTACTAGACGCCGATACGTAAACAAGAATACCTGCTGGCTATAATTTATTTGCCAGTGATGACATCCGAACATTGCCAGTGATGTTACGGTAAATGCAACAGAACCTCTT
The DNA here is from genome assembly GCA_003012365.1 of Medauroidea extradentata. Taxonomy (NCBI): domain Eukaryota; kingdom Metazoa; phylum Arthropoda; class Insecta; order Phasmatodea; family Phasmatidae; genus Medauroidea; species Medauroidea extradentata. The sequence goes on from PNEQ01107807.1 coordinate 17,027, forward strand.
GTGACGTTGTCGTGCCTGCATCGACGCATCAATGCTGAGGGCCACTACGCATAACGTCTCCAGTAACACGTATTCACCTCGTGATATGTAAAAATAATGTTGGAAATAAAAACCGCATTGCATTTTCCAAACTCGTCTTCTAATGGTCTTTCGACGTCACTTCTAGCATAGAAATTTTTGGCATTTTACTCTGTGACTAATTTTACGGGTTCGCGGTGACAGAATAGTCCGACCATTTCCCTCCCACCCAACATGATCCGAGGTTGGTACCGGGATTTTCGCATGTTGGAATCGTGCCAGGCGATGCCGTTGGTCGGGCAAGTTTTCTCGGGAATATCCCGTTTTCCCCGCCACTTCATTCCGGAGCTGTTCCACACTCACCTCATATCACCCCTCACAAACGCTAAATACCACAATGTTAAGTGCTGACCATAATCTCTCACTCACTCACTGACTAATTTTGATTCTTTTGACGTGACAAAATAATTTTTAGCCTCATAAAATTTTGCATACGTGCACATTATATGAATGATCTTTTTTCTGGCTTGGGAACATTTCATATTTTCTTTTTAGAGGTATTTACATAACATTCATCACGAGACGGTTACATACACATTGGCCTATGTTGAGAAGCCATGCCATTATTTTCCCATCACGATTTCGGGAAGCCTTCAATAAACCGAAATCAGGATGTCTGGAATTGTTAATCGAATTCGGGGTCTCCAGAATGCTAGTGCAAAGTATTACCTTTGTGTCCCTTCGCTTAGGGTTGGTCATATTTTACATAGTGATCTTTGGTGAAAGTACATGCGTGTTCTACTAACATCGTGTATACGGCTGACGTTTGGCTGAATAGTAGCGTCGACTACTGTCGGGACAAGGTGCTATTCTAAAATGTTCAACTTGGATAGTCGGTTGGCGTGAGGAGTGTGCGGGTCTCACACCTGTGAAGCCCGCCCCAAGGAACATCGGTATTCTCCGACTGCCAAAACATGTATAGACAAAATAATTCCTGCAGCCTTGTTGTCGTATCCTCCAAGCTCTACCGTCTTCGCTAGATGAGTCACGCCCACTGTTTAGTTGTAGGCCAGTTCATTGCAATAGCATCGAATTTTTACTGTCTTGTATATCATGGCCAGCATTGTTTTAGGGTGCCCACACAAAATATGTAATTTAATATTCGTGATATTCCCTTAACACGAATGTTACGTTTCCCTGAATATTGTTTAAATATATGTTTTATTTTTAATTTTCTGACATAACTAAAAAGACATAGCTTCCACAATACCCATATTTGGCCTAATTATTTGTAAACTCAGTTTACGATTATTTAACATTTCAATTATTGGCTATAAATATTAACAGCAAAAATATACATTAAAATACATAAATTTATATTTATAATAATATTGCTTCTTAATTTTGTATACTATATACAGATAGAAATAAGTACCTGCATTCATATTCGCACAGTGAAGTTCCTACCATTAAACACATCTTGCAGATGTCTACGTGATTACTAACTGAAAACATAATAACGTTATAAAACGATATCAATAGTGCCCTTGCATACACTATTTCACAGTGTTTATGACCATACACTAAACAACTTCATTGAAAAATAAATCTATTTACACCGTTTGAGTGCTTGCAGATCGGAGAATAACATTTAAGGGCGAGGTTCACCTCAGTTTTCAATGTCTTTAGCTATTTATTTTCATATTTGTACCAGATATTTTTTGTTATTTTAAAACCAACTGACATACCTAAACGAAAAAAATTCACAATGTATAACAATGTTGTAGGCTATGATTTGACACATAAAACAAAAAATAAAATAAAAATGTATTTAATAAAAAATTCTGAATTTTGAAATGAAAATTTAAAAATTTCAACATATTTTTAAAAATACAAAACTATTTATATTGTTGTTTTTACATGTGTCAAATCACTACAACAATGTTATACACTGTGAATTTTTCCGGTTTGGTATATCAGTTGGTTTTGGTGGCGTGCATAAAATCGTAAAGTGCAAATTTTTACATTTACGACTCATTACGCAAAAATTATAAGAGGTACAAATTTTTTTTCACACTTTATGCCTAAAATAAAAAAATACCTGATACAAATGTAAAAATAATAAAAGACGTTGAAATCTGAGGCAAACCGCACCCTTAACCCATCAAATTACTATGACTAGAAGATTTTCACAATTTTTCCTGAATTTCAAGTAAATTCCTTGATTTTTCCTGACGAATTTACACTTCCCTTTAATTTTTTTTTATTTCAAGCTATCCAAGATAAGGCCTGCCATGTTCTTGTGCTTCTTTTAATTTTATAATATTTTACTTTACCTACTGTAATAAACAGTTAAATTAGTGTATTAGTGTTCACATTACTTTCTATATATTTCGATGTCACAAGCTCACTCTTTCTTAGTTCTGTTGAATAATTATTTAATAAGGTGCAAAATAAATTAATGTTATGTACTAACTAAACAATAGAAATAATTACGTTATTGTAAAAGTGCGGTTTATTTATTTTGTGACTGGTGATATTTGCATATATCAAAATATATAGACATATAGTTTTGTTACTTGAGAGGTGTTCGTTATTGAAAAAGAATGTGTAATATTTCTTCACAAAGATTTGTTATAGAAATATACTTCACGCACGAAAATTATTAAAATTGAAACGACCAATAATTTACACAGTCTATGGCCAATTTACTTTTTTAGCATGTTGATGTTTCAAGGAAAACGAACCAAATTTTCTAGGCCACGTTCTATCATGGGGTTTGGTGAATTCAAGCCACTGTCAAGCGAGTACTTTTTTAAACTTTAATACTTTAAATTTTGTCTTTTTATTTAATTGCGGTCTTTCTCTGGGAGTGATATGTGAGAATACCTTAACGCTGGATTATCGTATGTGTTTTGTTAACACTGATGGCAACTTCTAATGAAATGTGTTCTATTAGGCAACATAAATTTTGAACCTGAGGCGTACAATATTTACTTAATGTTTTATGAGTCGAATTCGAAAGGGTTTCTTGTCAAAAAAGAAATACCATCACCATATTGACCTCAACATCGACTATACTTCTATCAAAACTTTATAAACCCAAAACGACCCTAAGTAAATGTTAATTTACATCTGTAAAAGAGCATGTCATTAAAATATTTTCCTTGTCCACAATCCTGCCTACAGTACACATTTTCCCCCCAGAAAAATAAAGGACACTCTCCAGAAAAATATGTATGCATTATTATGTTCTTGGGTTGGTCACATAAAAATGGACTAAACTTCTTAATGCTGCAGATCTGTGTCCTCTAGACAATACGTATTCCCTATGTTTGCATGCTTTTTTACATTATACTGAACTGCGTTGTTATAAGTAATAATTTACTACAAACTGTGTCTTGTAAGATAAGTTACATTTTTCCTAAATTTTCAATGAAAAATTTTATTCAAACTAAGTTGTACGTAGCCGAATTTAAACCACGCTTGTTCGGTATATACACGCATTTATATTCAACTTAGAATATCTGTAAATCACACACAGAATTTAGAAGTTGTGAATTTAACAGATGAAAACTTAAATATTCTTTCATTATTACGCATCATTAAGCAAATTCGATGGTAGAATTACGTAACCCACAAAACATTCTGCAAACATACATTTCCAACATAAGTTCGTCTTTGCCAAATGAAAATTGGTGGCTTCTCATCGGTGATGATGTGAAGCCTCGCGTATAACATTCTAGTCATGTGACAACTTGTAGGTGTGAGAAGTGAACTCCAGACTGTGGCTTGTCGTCAATATTTGAGAATGCAACAGGCAGGCTCACAGGCATGAGAACCCAGTACTATAGTCACACGTCTACAGTCTTGTCACATGACGGTTTAGATAATAGCAAATAGAAAGCCATCAATTTTCACGTGGCGAAAATAAACAAATTTTATAAATGGGTCTTCATGTGAGGTTAGAAAATTTCGGAACTATCCAAGCCTTAAATTTACCTACTTAATGATCAATTATAATGCAGTGATGCCAATGTTTTATAACTAAGTTAACCATTTCTAAATTACGATTGTGTTTTATCTATAGCTAAAACACACATACGGGCAACTAATGAATATGCATGGTTAGAATAGGGTTTCGTGTAACTTAATTGAATTACATTGCACGCTGCCCTCGAAAAGAAGACAAAATGAATCTCAATTAACAAGGAATAATAAATGTTAGTACCGATAGGGAGTTGCTACAGTTAGATTAAAAATTAGGTTAGACATGCATAGCTAACAACATAAACTATCACGTGCAAGATATAAGAGTTTCAGGAATTTAATAATTGCAACGCATTTGCAATATAAACAAAATAATAAACTTACCTCTATTTTAGGAAATAAATCAAATTTGTTGTTTACAATAGCTCTAATTCATGGGATTCCAAGAATACACATTGTCTATGATATGCTCGTGTCCCTAATTATCAATATGCTACGAGAATTAAATTATTTCGTCGATTTAGTATATTAAATATACTGAATTTTCTGTAATTTTTAAGGAGGTTAATTGTAAATTACACAAACTTAGTTGAAGAAGCGGCACGTATCTTTATAAAGAAATAACTAAATTTAACAACATACTTAATTGCCAGCGTGTTCAATTAACATGTTTATTTTTGCATTACCGAATAAAATCATGATTGTTTAGTTTGTAATTACCGTGTAAATAGCCTAAGGGATGGTGTATCGTAGTAAAATATTATTTTATTATACTGTGTAAAACTTCTGAACTTCATCGTCCAACACAACAGCAAAGAATAAGGTTATGGCTTCGCACTACATAAAATTACCACTCGAAATGTTATTAGCAACACTTTACATTCCCTAATTGTAAATTAAGGAATATAAAACGTGTTTACTTCTATGACAAGAAAAAAAAAATATTTTCTCAATAATTTATGCAGTCTTCAATAAAAACAATGCAAATATGGCATTATCGGAGTGTGACTAGTTTTCCCAGCATTCATCATCAGGCTTGACCCGCCTAGCGCAGTCGGCAGAGAAGGGAGACATTCGAATACCCGTGTTGATGAAGTCTGGGAATACCGACGTTACTGAAAGGAGGGTTGTGTGTAGTTATGAATCACACCAAAGTCAATTTTATCATCTGAGAATAGCACACAACGAACCCTGGGCTACAAATACTGTCTGGAAGTATTTTTCCCCTGGCATAATTACTCTTCGTCCCACGTCACCATCAATCTCCTGCTGTGACTTCTTTCCGCGTCACTAATACGTTAAACGTTCCGAAAAATCGTAGTAATCAGTAACATGGTCGAAAGCAACATTCCCACCGTTACTTTTCTTCCAGTAAGGGTGTTCAAGTTGTCCGAAACTGGTACGCGTGCCGTAATGTTTGTATCTTTACGACAAAAAACTTGTAAACAAAATGTCAAAAAAATTTTTCTTTCTGATAATACCAGAAGAATATCGCATATGATTTAAAGTTTTAAAAATGTTTTATTTCTCTATAATACCGAACGTAATTGAATTTTATAAACATATGATACAGTGCAAATTCGTGCCCTGTCATACGTATTTCGCAAAACATTTATTTTCCAAAACATGATTTCCCGTAAGTAATTATTTTACTACAAACGATTTTTGTGCAATTAAAAAAATTATTTGTAATATAGAGAAATTGTTTGCATGTACACAAAAATGCTGCATTATTTGCACATTTACGAACAATTTCTCATAGAGATCCCTATAGTTTCTTTTAGCAATAAAAGTAACTACAGTGCCGAGTTTGTCACTACACTTTTAATCTTGTGTGTTTGCGCAGCATGACTTTCCTGTGAACATATTCATTTGAAGTACACATTGCCTGAAAATTGTCAATGGAACATCAGCTTCTATTTATTCGCTAGCCACTTCATAGTTTTTCTGCAGTTTGTGTGCTTAATACAGTTAGTTAATTCCTATCATCATGATGTTTGACCAGTTCCTAAAATTAAGTTTCTTTACGCATCATGAAACTGTATTTTAGAGATGTTACCTCGTTTTGCCGTGACAAATTAAACGCGATTCGTGTGTTAGTATAACTTTAATTCATTTACACGCAGATTATTTCATTGATGAGAAAGCAGTAGGTTTGGCTGCTTTACCAGTAACTTAACGTACTTTCGAATTATTGTTGCTTTTTATGTGTGTGGAGTGTTCATAAGTGTACAAATTGTTTGAACTGCAAGGAGACCTTTCCAACTAACATTTACAACGTAAATCTGTCTAATAATATTTGCCCCTTAAAACAATGTTTTGGCATTAGTTTGTTAAGATAATATCTTTGTGCTTTCGCAGTTGAAAAACAAAATAATATTTATTGCTGTTTAACGTCCATTTCAGAAATATCCTAATCTACAATTTCTTGTCCGTCCCAACAATAGCGACATACACGTGACGCACATAACTATAATGTTCATTATAATAGAATTTTAAGATGGAGTCGAATTTTCAAGTTTGTACGAATCATGAAGATGCATTTTCATTCCGAAAGTCTAGTTAGTCGATAAGTAGAGGCACGATTATTTCACGTATTGAGGTCAGGATGAACGTCAAAAACGTATACTTCACTTCTCCTTCTGTGATTAGACGAGAGCGGTTTCAACACACATTTGACGACTGTAAGCCAGTTATAAATAAGGAAACAAGTCGTGGAGATATCACGTGCTACACGTTTGTACTGTTAGAAGCCAATGGATATTCGGTTTCAGCCGGTACACGTATAGAACTGAGAAGTCTAGGCTGTTGCCAGATGAATAAGCGAAATATTCGTGCCTCTATCGGTAAGACAACGATAGCGAATTCATGCAATCTTCGTTCACTTCAAGTAAAACGTAAGCTACATCAGAACTGCCGTACATATTTCCATCTGATGGACACGTTTATTCCAGTTTCTGGTTTAGGGTTTGTTTTTGTCGCATCGGCAAGGGGGTGTCTTTCTTGCTGTCTAGTGTAACCTTTCTTCCTTTAGTTTCTGCACTGTTCGTGGATTCTTCTACACCACTTCTTATAGAAATAATTTGAATTGAATTTCACCATAATTTCCCAAAGGAAACTATAAAACACAACAATTCACAAGGAAATTTGTGTACACAGGGCATATAATAAATAGAGTATAATGTAATAACCACGCGAGAGATATTTATATAAACATCAGAGTGCCACTGGAAAATACATAACAGAAAATAGCGGTTTATACAAAACATCAAAAGATACATGCATACACAAATGTTTATGCATCTAAAACAAACTTATTTTCTTCGTTCAGAGAAAGTATTGCAAATTAAAAAAAATATTCAGATCATCACACAATGTTAATGCTTTTCAACACGAAAATACTAAATAAATTACCAAAAATTTTGGAATATACCCGAAAATTCGCGTTATTATCCTAGAGATTCCCCTAAAGCCGTAGGTAGGCGACCGCATCAAATTGTCATATTTATGCTACTAAGAAAATGACAGTGGATGAAGTCTGAGAGTTCTGTAGAAAGTGGTAGACTAGAACCAGAGATTAGAGAAACATACAGATGGAGCATAACGCACGTCTTGGGAAGACGAGTATGAGGCACTGAGACGGAAGGGGAGGAGCCCATCCGCCATATTGGTACCTGATATATGTAGCTTGTTACCATAGCGACGTGTATAATGCGGCTGTAGTTTGGGCAATAATAACCTCATATTTCAATACACATACAGGAACAGCTGATTGCACTCCGCCATATCGCTACTTGAATTAACACAGTGGACTTGGCCTCAGTATAGTCTGCTAATGCTCCATCTGTACTATTCTCTCATCACGGACTAGAACGCAAACAATATTAATATTTTGTATGAAATAATAAATTATGTGTGTTTTAAAGTCAATAAAGTGTCTTGTGTGTTAGTTGGCAACACTACCATAGAGTATAAGTAACATAAACAAAAAAATAGCATGTTACAAGAGTTGAAACGAGTCATAATTGTTCACAATTTAACAATATGTATTTATATTTTTGTTAAATAATCTTCCCGAATAAATTTGTATTCGTAAAAACATGTATTGTTCCATGATGTTGTATTGTGCAATTCCATTCCTTACACTTCAGAAACCATAGTTCGTAAGTAATCCATAACATTCTCCGAATAATTACTGTGGTATTAAAACCATTAAATAGGTCATAATATAAAATTTATTTCTGATATATAAATATTTATACTTAAACTTAAGTAGATGAAATGAAAATATGATAATAAAAATACGTTTTAAAATTTGTTTCGTTTTTTGAATAGCAATAGCAATTGTTTGACGGTCCTCCACGATAAAAATTTATATCCGAAATATGATTTCTGAAGCATATGCGATATAATTAGGAACAATTATTAATTTAACAATACACTTTTGTAAATTATTCTTCGACAATAATTAATAATTAATTTCTGAAAAATGGTTAACAGTATTACAAAATAAAGGGCCTATAAAGTGAAACAGGCGTTTTCACACGTTCTACGCATAGGCATAGAGGAGAAAGTGGTAATATGGAACCCGATGTTTACATGGAACCTCACAATATTCCGGCTGGAAGGTGCTGCACTCACTTGATGGGCGGTGGAACTAGTCCTTCTCCTAGAGAAACGAGCCCCCGCCATGTTTCAGTCGCTTGCATGCAACTGTTGAGAGACAAGACGCTCGAATTTGTTTTCGGAGATTCCGAACATTTTTTGGAGGTATGTTGTGTCTGTTATTGTGGACTGCGTAGTGTAGGTAACTGAATTTTCGTAGTGTGTAGTTGTTATGTAATAGTTTTCCTACCGCTTCCATGGCATTATATTATTGTATCTCTTCCTTGAGATCCATGATAACAATATGTTTTCAAAATGACAATGTTTGTAATATGGAACCCTTCCTGTTGGTAATATGGAACACTGCATGCGAAAGGATTCCACATTACGAACATATTTCAGTTTAATTCCGAGTTAAATAAAATGCAGACCTTTGTAACATAGCGTTTGCTATGTTAAAGGCTTTAGTAAATTTTCATTGTTTTGTTGATATGCTTGCTTCCAAGGCATACAGCGGTGATGTCTTTGGCTTAAAGTATTCATGTTATAAATTATTTTTGTTTATTTAGTATAATCTATGTATTAAATGAGTGTTTGTTCTTTGCACTTTGCACCAGAGCTTCCATGACCC
>PNEQ01107808.1:0-26270 GCA_003012365.1 Medauroidea extradentata
TGGCACCAAAGCCTGGAAAATCATCAGAGGATTTGTCACACACGTTAGAAGATGAATCATCGGAACCAGAAAGCACTTTAGATTTCGGCGAACGAAACATATTTCCGACAACAGAGAATACTTAGCCCTCTGAGAACCGGACTAGCAGGAGCATTCGAGAAACACAACCTGCTCTGGCGAGCGCTTGAACTACACTGCATAAAATTTTTTTTAGTAATGCCGTAAACCCCATGCACCACGTGCACCTCAATTTTTTTTATAAGAAACTTGGGGAGTGAAATATTCCACAGTGAAATCCACTGTTACCATCCACGATGGTTGTCTCGACCGTATAGGCAGACTAGGGTGCCTAGGCTGCCAAGAATCCGGGGCTGGCAGGATGGTCAACAGATCTAACACATTTTACAATTAAATAATGCAAATTGAATTAAGTATGATTTTTTTTTTTAGGATTTTAAAAGTATTGAAATTGTTACAGTATTACTGAACACAAGTAAATACTTAGGTAAAATTATAAAAAAAAAAAAAATATATATAATTACATGTTTGGAATTTGCAGTACATAAGGAAAAGAAAATTTCTTTTGCTCATTTCACAAGAAAGTATTTACTGACCAGTATCAAGGATGTTTCCATTTTGATCAACTCTGTTTTTGCAAGTTATCACGTTGGGTGCTAGTGTCATGTGCTAATTACTTGGGGTTTGTTTATTTAAGTGTGGTGACAGTATTAATATGAAATTCAGAAATTTCTCATGTACCCTCAACTATAAGAAAATAATTTGGGTTTTAAAATTAATGGTAATAATTGGACAAAACAGAAGATAGGGGAAGGGTGTGCTTCAGGTTTTTTGTCCGAAGTGCCAAGTTACCTTGCATCAAGCCTACCTCCACTACAATTGTCAGGTAATTGTTCTGGGATTTAGTCAGTAAGTTTAGTTCAAACCACTTGTACTTAAGGACATAACTACAACTTGTTGAATGAGCATTTATAGTCAGTACTTGCAGAGCTGTACTCTGATTATTTAGCACAGAGACCAGCAGTGAACTTGTAGCACATTCAATACTTGCAACACATCATTTTGTGGTGTTATTGTAGCTTACGACAGCCCACACAAAGTCTCCAACTCAGCATTTCAGATAATCCAGGTCAGTGTAACAGTCTAAGACTGCATCCTGGCAACTTTGTAACCCATGTAATGTAGCATAAAAATGCACACCAGAATATAATAAATTTTGAAACCGCTGGTGATAATCACCATTGATATTGGACAACTGATAAATACAAATCTGAATCAGAATTATTCCCCAGTTGCCATTTATAGCTCTATTTAACCTAATGATATGAAAGCATGCAGCTCAGCCAACCTGAATGTTCCAGATAATTTTTGTGCTGTGTCTATTTTTTGGACTATAGTAGTACCTAAACAAAAAATCAATAATCACCATACATATTTGCTGTGGCAAAAAAATAAGTGCTGTGGCAAAAAAATAAGAAACGCTTGTATGTTTATAATGTCATAATTAAATTTTTTTCAACATTTATGAGTGCAACGACCACTTCATTGGTATCCAATTGCTATTGCCATATTTTTATTTATCAATTTGATTTACGTTGTTGTAAAAATACATTGTTAGACCATAGTTTCCTACGTATAGTTGGGTGGGCGATCACTACTATATCTTCCCCTTGGAGTGAGGAAGCTGAAGCATCTTTGATTGGGTGATGGTTGCTGTGTTTGTAGTCCCCTTTTTCAGCCTGCAGAGGTTGTGGGGCAGTACCTCAATTATTCTGCACTTTGCCAGGCCGTGGAGCTAGGCCTTGGCAGGGTCTAGTTGGGGCCGTACTGATGCTAAGTATATGTCTGCGGAGATGGCAGAAGGGAGGTGTGGCCATGAGTCTAGTTGGAGAACTTGTGTGCTGTGTAGGCAGTAGTCCATTATGGTGTACTTTGGTGGGGCTGGAGAGAGCAACGAGAGCTTTTGGGAAAGGGTGAAGTACTCCTGCAGATATTCCAATGATACCTCAACAGTAGTCCAATGCTTGACTTTAGGGGTTGAGGACTTGCGTTTGTGCAGTGTGACTGCATCTTGGAGGTTTATGTACATCTTGGCTTTGTTGACTTCCAGTTCTGTAGCTTGCCTGACTTTGGTTACCTTTCTCTTCGCCATTTTTTTTATTGGCTCAGTGTGTTGGCATGATTGTGATTATGGTACAATGCAAAGAATGTTAAACTGTTACTTGATAATCTGATCTTGAACTGTGACCACTTAATGAAATATTTAACATTCACTGGCAACAATGCCCTAACGTGGTTCCGCAGTGGAATCTGTTATAACCTAGCTGCCTCTTGGTGTATTCTGCCGGAGAACTGTTAGAAGGTGAACTGCTGGCACAAATGTCCTCTGGCAGGACTTGTCAAAATTGCACCAGGTTGGGTTCTCATGAATGATATAACTGTTATGTGTCAGGATCTGTCTGTGATCCAATACCAGATTAAGTCCTGGGGTGGAATCTCCATGCTTCCACCACAGTAGTTTCAAAGAGGCAGCCTACCTGTCTGTCTCTGGAGTCCCAAGTTCTGGCATAATTGAGAGCATCCTTCAAGGAAGTGAGTGATGTGGAAGTGGGAAGTAAGAATCATGCCTTTGAAATTTAGCCAGGTGATAGCCTGAAAGTATAGCTCCAAGATCAGATAAAGAGATGATAGTGGAATGACTGGATGAAAACAAAAAATGAATGGCCGAACTCAAGATTCTTACCTTCCCGATACCTTTTATCATGTTTGGCAGGTGAAACAGCACATGTCCCCGATTTGGACCAAACCAGATGTAATAAGGATGGGAGTAAGGTGCATAATCATAACCCAAATTAATAGCATCATGTGAGGTGTGTAAGCAGCCCCACAACGCATTGGCTGGTGCAAATACGTAATAAGTAGTGGAGCACGTTGTAGGAAGCGGAGTTATAATGATAACCACAAGGAATTCCCAGAAGAAAACCACTGTTCTGTGCGTGCAGCAGCTTTTATGTGCTTGGAGCTCGTGATGTGCCAATAACAGCTAGACATAGCTGGAGGAAAAAGGGTTAACGACTCTTGTGTACTGCCAGCACAAAATTAATTGTCTTGCATCCTCTAGGTGTGTGTGTAATATGGGTGGCCAAGCTCCTGGTAACTGCAGAGATTTTCTAGCATGTCCACCCCTTTATGTTTTGGATACGTGAAGACAATGGCACTTTGGCATTACGTTAATTCAGAATTTGGCTGCCTGGAGATGCATTAAAGGCAGAGATGTGTTAAGAAAATAACAATGCTATCATCACCTCAGTGTGATTATGCAAAGCCTGTGGTGTACCGAGATAGGTGGTGCATTGGTAACACATTGGATTCGCATTCGGGAGGACTCAGGTTTAAATTCCCAGCTCTGGGCATCCTGATTTTGGTTTTCCATGGCTTCCCGAAATCGCTCCAGATGAATTTTGTGATGTTTTTTTTTTTTTTTTATAAACAAAGGCAGTGGCTGACCCGGTTCCTTTCATAGTATCAAGTTGTGTGTCACAGTCTCTAATGACCTTGCTGTCAACAAGACATAAAGCCCAATGTATGTAGTTCCATCTGTGGTATCCAAGTCAAAAATAGAGTTTACAGTTGACTGTAGCACATAGCAAGAATACCTTTTGTTTTGTTGTTGAGTATCTGTCCTTGCAATGGAATTTTTTTCAGTGAGTTACTTTTGCTAAAGCCTTTTTACACAATAAAATATTTATTTATTTATATTTCTATATTTCAGTTTGTAGAATAGCACAAATATTCAAGAACTGGGACTAAAGAAATATTGAAGGGGCCACGTGATAAGTTATCACACAATTTGTAAACAAATGATGTACAAAATAAATAATGTAGCCATTTTACGATTGTCTGCTAATACTAAAACACAAAAATATTTGGTTAAACCAATACAAATTTTCTAATTTTTTGTATACATTATTTATTCAAAGTAACGTGCATATTTATTTTTAATATGCTTTATTTCACAAACGAAACACAGTTAATATGTTATTTGAATTAATAATATCAGAAAACTTCTTCTATGTTCGTAAATATTTCAATTAAAAAAATATTTTTGAACATTTTCTTAATAGAAATCTTTGACAAAATTCAAGACATTAAATAAATTGAAAGATGTAATGGCTGCAGTTATGATTTCAGAATGGCATCACATGGCATTCAAGAAATTGAATTCAGAAAATTCTAATGATAATTTAAGCAAAATTTTATTTTTTGGAAGAGCTTTAATACTTTTTGATAGATGATGACCAAACATGTTTATTATTTTACTGTATGTACTGTGTAGTCTGTTCACAGGATGTGGTGTTTTCTTTTAGAATATCTGTGGCTATGTATTTTATTATTCATACATATTTTTATACATTTTCTTATATGCTGATCATCACCATTCCAGTTGGAGGTATTCAGGTTCGATGCATTGGATAAAGTCATGACTGATGTGCGGCTCCGCAAACTTATGTGGGATAGCATGGAAGAATGGAACCAGCTGGTGCAGAGATGGACGGACGGTAACTTTCATGATCTTGATGCTGATGACATGGGCCAGCAGACAGCAAAGATGATGAGGAACGTTGGCCTACTTGAGCGAGGGCTGCCTCCAAACTTAATTGTGCCAGACTTCAAGAACAGCGTAGAATTGATGAGGGATCAGGTGAGTGATGTTACTAACTTTGTAAGGATCATTAACATGAACATGTATCGCCTGCAGTAAACAGTTTTTCATAACTTAAAATTGTCATTTACCGTATTTGTCAGCATATAGGACGACCCCGCATATAAGACGAGTCATGGTTTTGAAGGTACAAAATCTTGGAAAAAAGTAAATTACTAATTTTGAAATTCCCGACAGAAAAATATTTTTTTTTTCCTTTGCCAGAAACATTAAAAATTTAGTTTAAATATTTTCAATGCATTTATTACCGTCATATAAACATCATAGTAGACAAATAAATGAATAACATTGGCTAATACTGCTCTCCGGGCGACGAAGAGCCAAGGAAATGCACGGCGGCGGCCGGCGACCCATGCCGGCATCATCAATTGCCGGCAGTTGTGCGCGACTTGGCAATGCCTGACTGAGGACGCCGCGCACTAAATGGCAACGTCGGGCAACAACAGCTGCTTGCAAGGTCATCGCATTCCTGTGCGCTGTTGTCTGCCAGCCTAGCACTAGACAGTAGACACATGAATGTGTGGTACGGTACCTAGATCCTAGTTTTTTCCGCCAGAGAGTCTTGTGCTTGCGAGACAAAGAATGAAAGCATGCGGACCTAGATCCTCGTTTTCTCCGCCCGACAGTTGTAGGCTAGCGAGACAAAGTATCTCGACACGCGCTCGCATCGATAGCCGCTTCGCTGCGAGGAAGTGTCCTTTATTATAAATGACGCTCATCAAAATTTCGTACCGTAAATTTTATTAAAATAAACGGGGCTTCATTTGTGACGAAAAACGCAATTCCTTGAAACATCATACAACTCCACAGTTTATAGCTTAGCTTTCAAATGACTTTTGGTTACCAAAAATTTTTGCACCCTCATATAAGACGGTTAGCAATTTTTGAGGGCCAAAAATATGTAAAAATTGTTGTCTTATATGCCGGCAAATACGGTATATTTAACCATTTAGTAATTCTTTCCCCTCTCCCACTACTTTCTCTACCATGAATGTTAGTTTGACTCTGCTTGAGTATACAAATGTTATGTAGTAAAGCCATATCCACACTTTGAAACAAGTTTGTCAAAAGTTTCAAACTGTATCAAGACACTGAAGAATTGCTTGATGAGCCTTTTAACCTAAATTGGCTTTGTATCTTTAAAATCAGTCTGATGTAGGGTTTACAATATAGTTTCTTAGTTTTGTTGTACAGTAATTAAAAAATATTTTCCAAGAATTCTGTCTTGTAGGACCATCTTAATTGTTGCATTTTGTTATGTGCCACAGAATTGGTTAGAAATGTAACTCTCCTGCTGTCTGATCCTGTTAGTTTTTGCCTCGACCAAAACTGCCCAGAGGGTGGTCTTCTTCCATTGCTGCTTACACCTTCTCTCACTGGGTCTTGAACGCGCATCCCCAACACACATCAGGTGTGATTACCCTTCCTTCATCAATCCATCCTCTCTTACTTGCTATGTACTCACGGAGATATTATAAGGGCAGATGCGTGGTCTTAGTACATTTATTATGTATTAACTGGGGCAAACACCCCCAGTGTATTTTTGGAGTGATTCTTTTGGCTTCACTGTCTGCAAAATTTGCTAACATTCTAGTAATCTTGGGACTTACTTAGTTACTTTAAGTTTTTACCAATATAACTGTGTTAATACAGTTGTGTACATTGCTGCCATGTTCTGATTATTTTCAAAACATGTTTTCACGCTTTCTTTCGCCATCAGCCAGTGATGAAGGGTGTTTCATTTTTGTTGCTTATGAACTGGCTATTTGCACAATCTTGCTTACTTCTAGCCTAAATTTAACTTTCTCTTCCTAGTATCTCGCTATCAATCTGTGTGCATTTTGCAACGCCTCTTCAAGACATATCTATTTGTCATCCGGTATGCAAATTGCAAACCACAACTCTTACCAGAGTCTGTAGTTCTGCCATGAGGTTCAGCTGCTCAGACTAATTGTCGCTATCATGTAAACGAAGGGAATTGTTCCTGGGTGAGTATACCCTCTGGTGCGAAACATCTAGACATTAGTTACTGGCAGTTCATGGGTGCTTGCTAGTTAGGGATCAAGGTCAGTTGAGGGTCGACAGAAATTGGCTCATAGTCCTCCAACTGAGTTGTTCCTATTGCTCATCCAGAAGCACTGAGGCTGCTCTCCTGCACAGAGGTACTGAGGCGGCTCTCCCGCGCTAAGTTTAACTTCAACCTTTTTGCAAAGGGTTTCCCAAAATGGGGCATAGACCTTGTTATGACAAGCTGAGTTCGATAGCTCTTCACTTGGATGCCTGTCTAGTGCCGTTCACTGCTTGAAAACCATGCATCTGGAATATTGACAGCTAGACACAAACTGCATACGCCCAGTATCGCCAAACATCCTTTCTCTGTCGTCTTTCACTATTGATTCCTCTATGTCTTAACCATAGGGCTGGACATAAGGAGGTCAGGAGGATATTAGTGACACAGGTGTGCAGAGAAGATGACTGCAACAATATTGTCTTCACAGTTGTCAGAAGTCATCAGAGAGAAACTGAGGCTGCAAGGGAGTTTTCCTAGAGATGCTTTGCCACCTGTGCTGATTTACACACAGTTGTAAGGCAGCATTTCAATGTTCTGGGCTGGTTTCATGACAGCTGCAGATGCCGCTGAAATGATTGACCCGACTTACTCCTGCCCCTCCCGGACCCACAAAGGGGTGCGTTAGCAAACCTTCAACGGTAACAAACCAAGTCTGCCACAGGTACCTACCTGTAGTACCCTTGTCCCATCCCAGGCTCAAACTAAGCCAACTCTACATTTCCTCCTGCTAACCAAGGGAATTCAACAATATTCTGAGCTCTTACGAGCCAACACAGCCCTAGACCTCATTCACCTATGCAGATGGAGATAGGAACTAGGATAAATTTCCTGATGTTTAAATGATCTTCAAAATGGTGGTTACCTTGGAGTGCTTCTCCTCAGGGTGCATTCGCTACAATTTTGCCTTTATAACTCACAACAATTGAGAGGTGTGGGGGAAGGTGCACTGTATGCAGCATCAAGGTTAAGTGCCTGCAAGCAATTCATAATTTTATGATGGCAGACATACAAAATAAAGTTAAATGTTTTATACATTTGTTAATAAGTTTGTAATTACGAAGACAGCAGCAAATTTGAATACTACGCTGTCTCAAGAAAAACTGCGGAATAAAAACAGCTGAGAGGCGACAACAGCATTTACATTGCTACATTATGCTCTGTAGTGTAAATCAGTATGACAATATTTACAGTTGCCGGTAATTACCAACCTGAGGAATCCTGCTTTGAAACCTCGCCACTGGACCTCTGTTGAGCAAGTTCTGAATTATAAGTTCACTCCAGATAAACCTGTAACCCTTCGTCTTCTGAAAGAAGTTGGAGCCTTTTCCTATTTGACAGAACTGCAGGAGATATCAGGACAGGCCAGCTCAGAGGCTGCTCTTGAAGGAATTTTGAAAAAGGTGATATTTTTTTTCCTTCTCTACTTTACAGTGGCAGCTGTTTTAATAACTTTTAACTTTTGGTATTGCTTAGAGCTTTTTCTTTATTTTTCCAGTTAATTGTATTCCATCTCTAGTGTAAGGTCTTGTCGTATCAAAGTGATGTACAGTCAAACCTTAATTCTGTGATCACCGATTCAAATTGCAGTATTTATACAACAAATAATAACATTCTCTGTAACAGAAAAAAACGTAAGAAATTAAATTAGAAACAAACCAAGTTACTGAACTGACATTTAGTCCTTAGGTGATTGTCTGAGACATTTAGTGATGACTCACTCTAATTTCACAACATAACATTAAAGACAAAGGTGTATTGTTCTTACCTTTTTAAAGTTTTTGTTCCGCATTAAGATTTCCATACCTAAAAATTAAAAGGATCAGAAATATGCTCATTTTCATAATTTTTGGTAGTGTGAAAATAAGATTTGAAGTCTGGGCCTGATTTGGGTATTGTTGAGAATTTTCACATGAACTTCTATCAGCCGAAGCTGTGCACTTTGTTCAGTGGCCTGGGCAGGCAGCTACCTTAAAGTATTGAGAGAGCAAGAATGGGCTTTACGCTCTAAGGCTTAAATTGTGCTCAATAGTAGTAGGCAAAACATTAATTGTTGTTGAGCTGCAGCAGCGGTGACTATGTGTTAACAATGATAGGTGTATCCTAGGTGGAGGATTCCTGGAAGAGCCTGGAGTTCATTGTGGTGCAACACAAAGACATGAAAGATGTGTTCGTCCTGGGCAGCCTAGAAGAAGTGCAGCAGACCCTGGATGACAGTAATATCAACATGTACACCATCATTAGCTCGCCGCATGTGGGCCCCATCAAACCTCGGGTTGATGAGTGGGCTCGTAAGCTGCAGTTGTTTGGAGAGACGCTGGTGAGTGCACTCTGTGTTATCCCAGCAGCTGAGATGTACAAATTACATAGTTATTGTTTTCTATATGTGTATAAGTGGGTAATGTTGTTTAGCTTATTGTTTGTCAGAAAAAAGACAGTATTTACCACGTTGTAAGCTGACCCCGAATTGCAACCTGGTCCATAATTTTTACACCGCCTGATTAAGAAAATAATATGACGCCAAATAGAAGCTACATTTTGAACATCTGGTATAAATGTTTACTGTAGTCCATGTACAGTATATGAATGACCGTTAATACATATTCTACAAAAGTGTTAAGTATACTGCCATCTTACCATGTTATAAATTCTAACTGCAGCATCGTGTCAGTGTTGTGGCAGAATTCAGTTCTGTTTATTCTTAACAGTGCGTGCACTTGTTGTCTTGTGTTTGTATTAATTTAATTGCTTCCTGGATGGTGAGTGGCAAGTTTGCAAATCAGTCTCCGTGTCGAGGTTGTTTGTGTACATTTTCATGTGTTTATAGCTGCTTATATTCGTGTAAGACAGGAATAAAACAGTTTTGTAAAATAATAGCTCAAAATTATCAAGGATTCTTCATAATTCTTTCCACAAATTTTAGTTGCAAATAATTATGATTTGGCACAGTGCTACAGCGAACAGACTATAAGGATATGTGTTCCTGTAGCAGAATGGTTTTAGGAAACCAGCCTGTCATGGGTGTAAGATGGGCCTATGATGTGTTGGATCTAGAAGCGGTACCATGGTAAGACCAGCTGACCGGGCTGTAAAAGCTATATTTGGTGCGTAGTCTGTTTTGTGTGGGGGTTTTCGAGCAAGGGACTAGCTTATAATAAGTACAGTAGTGCTAGGAAAACTCCTTGGATAGAAATTGGAGCTTGCCTCAACTTAAGTTCTTTTAAAATGAGGAACTGGACTTTAGTACAAGTTCCTTTGGAAGAAACGAGCTAGCTCACTCTACAACACTCTTCTGTCTTGGATCTTTAGATTTTAGATAATTTTGTGTTGTTTTCATTCACAATGTTTGCTGTAGTAAAAAGCTAAAATTTCTGCTTATAATAAAACTTATATTATCATGTATTGTTCAGTAGTACATCATTCAACACGGTGGGGTAACTGTTCAGTAGACTGCCATGCTTAAGCAGCCAGTGTGGGCAACACGACATGGTCAATATTACCACATTCCTCCCCACTATATGAAAGATGTGAGCTTTCCTGTCACTGTAGACATTTGTATGTAAAATTCTCTTATCCTAAGGCTTATAAAGAACATAACTTCTGAATAAACACTCTACCAAAATACCGTACCATTAACAAATAGTACTACACTACTAGTACATTTTTTTGTTCATAAATTATATTTTGCGTAGGGTAACTTCATTCTGTTCCTACACTATCTCCTTAACAATGTATTATTATACATTGGAAACCCTTTGGAATCACTTTCTGTAGCACCATAATTTTTGTCTTGGTCAGCATCTTGCCCGGTCACAAACTTCTTTGTAACCAATCACGCACAACAAAATGTAAAAGGATTATTTACAAATACGAATAAACTTGCGATAAAAAACTGTACAATTTTTTAGTTATGTCAGTAAATCTCCAAAATTTATTATGTATTATTTCAGAAGTCTCAAAAAATGTGTTTATTCTGTGGATTTTTTGTGACAGGAGGTTTAGTAAAATTATTCCTGCAGCTAAGCTGCGCTTCAGTACTTACTTCATCCTTTTTGTGCACTGCTGTGTTTCAGGATGCATGGATGGACTGCCAACAGAGTTGGATGTACCTTGAGTCAATATTTACTGCTCCAGATATACAGCGACAACTGCCAAATGAAGCCAAACTGTTTCTTATCGTAGACAAATCATTCAAAGACATAATGCGTCGTATAGCTAAGGTGATTTCAGTGCTGCTTTCTGTGTTTTTATAATTATTGTTTTATTAAATCTGTGACTGGTGCTAAAAAGGCCAATGAATGTCATACGATACAGGATCTGACTTTGGCCTTTTTAGCACCAAGATGCAGAAATAATAAAACAGTTTTTTTAACCTTGAAAGTGAGTTCTTGGTAGTTTTTAGTTTCATTCTTTTTTTGTTTTGTTGTAACCTTTCTAATTTGTAACTGTTTTGGTGTTCTTTTATCAAGGCAATTTCCAAATAGTGTACACAGGTTCAAGAGGTCTCATTGCAGCAGTATTCTTTCTTAACTGCAAAATTGAGTGAAGTAGTGTTTAAGAAATGCTATTAGTGAGCAAGAATTCACAACAATTGACTTATTATTCAAGAATTGTTATAAGATTTTTGCAGAGAATAAAAATTATGTTTGTTTAAAAAAAAATATTTTTCACCCTTGAAAATACTTGACCCATTTTCTCTCAAACTTGTTACTGGAGTTGTGAAGTCACAGTCCCATTGGTTTAGCGTAGGGTAATATCCAAAATATTTAAAAATTATACAGTGCAGTTAGGGGTGTATATAAAAAACTATTTACCACATTATGGCAACGAGAATCGAATGATGCTGCATGTGTGTGACTAAATTACGTACTTTGTGTATTGTCATGTTGGTCTTGTTGGAGACCAGTGATGTTCACGTAATGTAACTAAGACAAAATGTTTTAAGTTTTTTATCTGACACATTAATTTCGTACTTAACCCTGATTGTTTGTGTTGGTTCATAGATGCCACTAGCAATGGAATCGTGCACAGCACCAAATTTACTTCAAGAACTAAAGCGGAACAATGAACTATTGGAAGACATAATGAAGTGTCTGGATGCTTACCTAGAGTCTAAGCGTGTTGTTTTTCCTCGCTTTTACTTCTTGTCAAATGATGAACTGATAGAAATACTTGCCCAGGTTGGTTTTAGACTTGTTGTGATTGTAGGTGATCAATGTGTTAGTATAATTGGTACTGTAATTGTACATTTTGCATTGAAAGAAATTAAAAAGTGAGAAATGAAATAAATCTTTTTCAGCAGACTTAATAGTAACAGCAGTACAGTATTATTTTGTGATCATACTGCTTGATTCATGGGGAAGAGACAAAACGTAACACACACGTATGTGGAATTGGAGGCGTGGGCGTGGGAGAAGGTACAGAGACAGGCAGCAAGTTGGGTGAAGGATAAACGGAGAAGAGCAAGGGCAAGCTGGTGATGTTGAAGGGAACTTTTGGTCATCTGTGATGTTGAAAGTAATTATTGGAAATTCTGGTCAGATATTACAAGATAGTTAATGGAGAAGGAGGAGGGGGTAAGTTAGGGTGCTTTTTAGCTAAGGCAGAGTAAATGAGAAGAGGGAATAATAGTGATAATATTCAATCTATGCTTAGGAGGTCAGTGAGGGAGTGGACTTTATATTCGGTGGTGTTGGTGAAAGTGAAGGGGGTGGGAAAGTTTTGGAGGGTTTTTGTTGGTGATTGAAGAAGCAATTATAGCTTGCCATCAGACGTTTACCCAATTGCAAGTGAAATTGTTATTATTTATGTATTGCTGTTCATAATTTTTGTATTTATTTTCAATTACATTTTCTGCACTTGAACAGAACTTTTATTACTAGTTGATTTTATGAATGGATTCTTATTCATATTCCCTTAAAGTTTCTTCCTACTTTTATAGTATGTACTTGTGCTGTCCTGTTGTGCATTTTTAATTAATTTTTGTTGTTTTTTATTTAAGTATTCATCTGCAATGTGTGTCACATTAAGGGGGATTAATCCTTCTCAGCTTGTATTTATCGTTTTGGTTATAAATCACAGAATAGAAAGATAGTTTGATGATTTTCGTGTCGACATGTCATAGTTATTATGTTGTTGCATGTCATATAAATACAATTTGTAATGGGTATTAAATTTAGCTATTGAAAAGAAAGTGCAGAAACTAATATCTTTTTAGATTATCTTACTAAACCTTTTGAGGCCTAAGTAAAACTCTGTTAAGAAGTTCCCACTTAAAAAGTTTTCCCCTGTAATAAGTTTGAATTATATTTACCACTACCATTACTGCAATAGTAAATTTACCCTTTTAAGAAGTTTTTCCCTGTTAATAAGTTCAAATATTTCAGTCCCTTCAGAAACTTCTTAACAGAGTTTTACTGTATTTATCTGGTGGATGAACAGTGAACACCTTAACATGTCATTTTGATAATTTTTTACCACATTGTTGAACTTATTCTTGTTATGTTAGTGTACGAAAATAATTCACACACACCTTAAAATATGCTTCTATACAGTAATGTATAAAAATTCAGCATGCTTATTAGAAACATGATTTTACAGACCTTTCAAATGGTTTGAATAGATTTTAATTCTAAAAATACCACCTGGTTGGGGTAAACACAAAATTTGAAACCGGCATTGACCTTTACTATATACTATCCAAAAATAAAATAATGGATCATCAATTAGAGTCTCATTAGAAAAAGACTACAATTAAAACATGGCACCCCAGTTTATTGCTCAACGAATAGTTGTCGTGCAATTCTACTCGAACGTGACAGTTTGACTATTATTGCTTCCCTGTATCTTCACCCCAAATGCAGAAAATTACATTAAGTTCATAGGCCTCTTAAGCCTGATTTGTATACCCAACACTTCTGCTTTCTTAACAGTGGATTACAGTTAATTTACTTGGCAGAAAATAATCAATAATTTTAAATATCTATGCAGTATAGTTCAACTTGTAAATGTCAACTCTGCAACATTTCTGTACAATGGAAAATGTATTTTTTGCCTACATTTTTCATAGTGAAGTATGTTAATTTGCTACGACTGTACATACATAATATTGGTACTTAATAAAATTTCTGGTACACTTCAAGGAATATGTGTCTTGAATTTTAATAGCGTGTGTGAAAACTAAAATACATTTATGTACGTAATAGCGTATTCCAGTACCCACATCCGAAATGCTCTTGGTACGCACTGAGTTCCGCATATTCTAGTTCTCGGAACTCGCAGCAATAGCATTCAGATTTTCGTATTCCCTTTTGCAGGTCACATTCAGAGAGTGACAGCGGAGACTGCTTTTCAAGTTCCAATACTATTGGTAGTTAAAGTGTTGTCGGTTATGTGAACTTAAAGCCATTGCTAATTTTGATAGTTCATTTGGATTGGCAGTTAAAAAAAACATTTTCCTCAGATATTACTGATAATAAGACATCATCATGAGCGTGAGTGTTCTTAAGTTGTATCAAGTTTTCGTTGGTAGAATTTTATGACCGTTAATGGCCTACAAATTATTTAATATGTTTGCAGACTAGAAATCCATTTGCTGTACAGCCACACTTAAGGAAGTGTTTTGATGCCATAGCTAAACTGGAATTTGGCACATATAAACCAGAAGATGAAGAGAAAGATGATGATATTGATGATGTAGATGACACGGAGGAGGTGTCCACTGTGGATCAGGAATCAACACCAGGCACTACTTCTCTTGACATCCTTGCAATGATTTCTCCTGAAGGGGAGAGAGTCACCCTCATCAGGGTACGATCAGCACTTTGTGTTAACTACTGTATACCTATAGACTAAAGAGGTCATAGTGTGTGATAAGGTACTTGACTATGCATTTTGTGATTAAAAAAGCGTGAGCTCTGGGAGATTTATTATTTGTACCATTGTAAAAATTTTAAGAAGTGGGGCTGACACAGACAGGTCATAGCAGGTGACCTTTAGAACAGTCAATAACAATTAATGTTTACAAAATTTTTTTGCTAATACAGTATTGTGCAAAGTATACAAGATACAGAAAATATTCAAGAATACTTTTTTGTTTGGTTTATTATTACTGAAAATATTGGTCTCTTGCAAATTTACTGTACAACACACTGTTACTGTATAGGTGTATGGCAGTTGGAATGTTAACATGACTTGTTTTTTTAAACAGATTTCAGGCTGTATTTAGTAAAATATAAGAAATATGGTGTAATATACGATAAAATTATGTTTATCGGTTCATTTTCAACAAATTCGTTTGTACACAATTTTGCGCTACAGAACATTGTTTCCGAGATATGATGCAAAGTGGTGTGTGGTGTAAATATATCAACAAAAGTCCAGGTGATGTACAATAGAACCCTGTTATAATGTTCCTACTTATAACATTTTCGTGGCTATAATGCTACTGTGGTGAGTGTATTTATTGCCTCGGATAGCTCAGTACATACTTGGAGATGTTTGATACAATAATAACACAGTTTTTACCTTCCAAAGTCAAGTTCCCGTTTCATTTAATCTTTAGCTTTACACAGAGTTACACGCAATGTCACATGAGATTACCGCCGATACAAATACTTACACCTGCGGTATAAATAACAATTCTCCGGCCGGATAATTAACAGTCCCGAGGTGCGGCCCGTTGAAACTTGGTCTACAAATAAAAATTGTTGAATTCTCAGCATTCCTTTGAAGGTAACGCTAAAATATAGTGTCCCGCAACAATGTGGTCGTACAAACGGAGAAAATACTCAACAGAGAAAACAACTAGATTGTTTGCTAGTGAACATTCATGATTTCCCACCAAGGAAATTCGCGCCCTCCATCACTATCCTGCACCCTCTGCTACGTCCGCTTCGCACCATGCCTTCCCAAAAAATAGGCCGCACCAAGGACCGCGTTTATCCAGCCAGTTTTTCAAATAACATATTCATCCGTCGGTAACAGGGCGCTTTCCAAACCACATCACTCAGTAAAAAATTTAGAATAACAATAAGTTAAACAGTTTCATACTGCTGCCTGAACTGACATAGTCTAAATTATTCATTAATCACACTGGTCTCATTAAGTATTCACAATTTAGATAATTTATAAAGGTTACACAAATTAGGTCACAAAGTAGTGCCAAAAGCGGCTCATGCATACTGTGAGCATCACAACATTTTAACCTCTACCTACAGCCAATCATAGCACAGCATGATGAAATAATAGAAATTCCTTTGTGCTCAACCGAACCTCCTGGTACCAGCCAGTCTCAGCACTAATGATTTCACTTCCTCTAGTTTATACAGATTTTACTAAAATGCATTTATCATAAAAAATAGCCAAAAACAAGCAAATTACCAAGAGAGAAAAAGTTTAGGAAATTAAATTTTACGTTCATAGACACCCAACATGCCTAGAAAAAAGTTAAGTTTACAAAATTTTGCACAATTTGAACTTAATCAAATTACAACAATAGAAATCATAAACACAGCCATAGTGGCTTAACGTGATGATTAACAACAAAACTTTACCTGAATAATCTTCAAGTTACAAACAGATGCATACTTTGAGCTAACTCTCAATTAAAAATGTACATTTTCAGGTTTGTATAAATTTAACTCAAAAGGGCCATAAGTGATATGTAAGGCACACTTTGCTTTAAATAAAAAAAATTGTTATTAGGCAGAGCTGAAATATATGTCTGTGGGCATCACTGATCACTTCAGATAAGTAATCATTTATTTTAATTAATTATTATTACCATAGTACTGGTTTTCAAAGCCTCTCAACATATTTTATGAATTTCTCTAAGCCATAATTAATAAAAAACCACCAAATTAGCACACTACTTCTCTGAAACATATTGTTTCACAATTTACCTTAAACTGACACTTCATTCTATGATGGCAGGGTCTTCGAGCCCGGGGAAATGTTGAGGATTGGCTAGGAAAGGTAGAGGATGGCATGTTCACCTCCCTTCGCCGAAAGATGCATGCAGCAATTAAGGACCATGAGAAACGGACACGTAGGCGATGGATACTGAGGCATCCTTCACAAGTACGTTTGTGTAGACAGTAGAATTACAGACGATGTATGATCTTCAGAACACTTACACATAGTTATTTCTGTTACATTTCAGATTATCCTGACTGTTTCCCAGATGATGTGGTGTGTGAGAGTTCATGCCATTTTTAATTTACGTACAGAAGAAGCAAGATTATCAGCAATGGCCGAATTCGAAACACGTAACTTTGATGTAATGTTTTGCAATAAATATTGCTTACCTAATTTTTATGTAAAGAAATCCTTCAAGCTATTAAGGTATAATGAAAATTAGTAATGAGTCATTCCATTTATAAATGAATACATTATTGCATCCAGTTGTCTACATCTATTTAGATAAGGTGAAGTATCTAGATGTGCAGGCATTGTCTCAATAAAACTTGTGCATGAGTGTGTGTTGGAATGATAATGGGCTGTTGAAGGAGGGAAAGTACAGCACAGAAAACAACTATAGCCACTTTCCAGCCGTTCACCACCACTCGTGAGCAGGTTCGGGAGAGGTTGGATTTCCAGAGCACATAATATCCATGCGCCAGCTCTGAGTACCTGGCGTGTTTACATTTTTCTTCATAAACTTCATGTATGCTACAGTAACAAAGTATCAAACACATCCTAACTTACAACATTACTATGGAAAGCATGTGCATCACATGCTTTTAAGTCTCGTTGTGTTACAGTGAAATCTCGTTATAAAGAGTATGGTTTATAACATTATCTGTCCTATAACAACAGCTTTATAATTTACCATATCTCCGTAATACATGTAAAATTATTTGGATATAACAACAATCCGCTATAAAGACAGTTTTTGTTGCCATTTACAGTTGTTGTTATAGTGAGATTCCACTGTATTTATATGTATTTACGGGCGAAAAAAACATACCCACCATGGACTTAGAGCTGGCACGTGGACAATACGTGCAGTGTGCACTACAGCACAGCTGTGTGCGAAAGGTCAGTCCTTGTATTAAAATGCCTTAAAACTCTCTGCCATCTTCATCAGAATACATATGTAAGGGCATGAAATCAGCACAATTAGAGCCTGTTCCTTTGGTAGTCTTTCACTTGAAAAGAGTACTTGTTAGTAGTTCATTGAAGGATAACATTTGTAGTACCTACTGTGGGTTGGCAAGAGGCTAAGTGTCTTAAAAATTTTCAGCTTTACAGGGGTGAAACTGTGTTTGTAATATACTGGTTTACGTCTTTTCGCATTCTTTTTCTAAATGTGAGTGACTGCATGATGAAAGCTAGTACCGCACTCTCGAAGATGTTGCTGGAGTACCTGAAATATTGCCTGCAAATGTACAACTGTTGCACAAACTGGAGGAAAAAAAAAAAAAAAAAAAAAAAAAAAAAAAAAAAAAAAAAAAAAAAAAAAAAAAAAAAAAAAAAAAAAAAAAAAAAAAAAAAAAAAAAAAAAAAAAAAAAAAAAAAAAAAAAAAAAAAAAAAACGTTAGGGGTGCAGAAAAAAATGGCTGGAATGATTAAAAGCAGTTGGGAATACTGTCAAAGCATGGGGTGGATACAGTTAATTGGTCAAGACCATTTGAAAAGTTTTTGAGCAATAAGCACCAGTTTTGCTGAATATTGTTTTTAGGTGACAAACATGACAACAGAAAATGCAAGTACATTTTCATAGTAAGATTTGCCTTACGGGTGCATGGGTTCTCATGCGTTTTCAGAGTATTTATGCCTCCCTGAGAAAACTACGTGGTGTGAAAGAGGCTTTTCATTCTTCATATGGCCATAGTTTATGTTATACAACAGGCAGATTTGTGGATTTTTGATCATGAGTTATTACGGATGCTAGTTAGTGTATGAAAGTGACTGATCATGGTTGCAGGAACTGAATGAGCTGGCAGGCATGGTAAGAGGCAGGTTGCGGCAGCTGCAGCGCAGTGTATTGTGCTCCCTCATAACTATTGATGTTCATGCGAGGGACATCATTACAGGACTTGTCAAGGAGAAAGTGCATAGAGAGTGAGTTGAACTAGTACCTGGCAAACTTATACTGTTGTGGTGCCAAGAATAATTGTCACTGTTGTTTTTACTGAAACATTCTGTACACGGCACAGTATTTTGGTTTTCTTTTTGTGACCAAGTTTAAAATGGTGCAGTGCAGTAGAACAGTTTTATGTTTTTCAGGGGATCTGGAAAAAAGTAATTTTATAGGTATATAAGAAAACTTTTTAACTGGGAAACAATGTTATACATTAATAGGTGGATATTAGCCAAAACTGCTTTCAATTGTACCATTTTGTGTATTCATAGTTTGTTGATAGATTTTAAAATGTGCAGTTTATGTGCCTCTAGAAATATTAGCCACTCATTAATGCAGTAGAACCCCAATTTTACGAAACATTGATCTATCAATTTAGTATGAAAGAGGTTGTGATACGTAAAATAGAGGGGTCAGCCAAGTGTGCCCTCCTAGCCCTCTTCTACTCAGTCGTGCTTCCACCTCCTCGTGGTGTACCCTGGAGCCTGAGCAACCTGATGAAGGAAAGGGTCTGGCCAGATGAAGACCAGTATGAAGGGTTGGAACCCTAGGGCTGAAGGCGGATGAACCAGAATGGGCAGCATCCACAGCCTCGGTTAGTAGAGGTTACCTCTAGCTGAATGGGATTACCTGTGTGTCTGTAGGTGCCAACTTCATCAGATAGTTGTAGGTTATGACAGGTCTAGTAAGTCGGTAACCAAAATTTAAGTCCACTCGATTAATAAAGGTTATCATCAGACAAATTATGGAAAGCTACAAAAGTTACATCTAGGGACTAGGGACTCTGAATATTGGAAAATTGACTGGGCAAAGCAGTTGGTGGATATGATGGAGAGAATTAATGTAGATGTTTGTTGGATATGTGACACAAAGTGGAGAGGTAGCATACAACTGGAACTGAGAAGGGGATAGACTCTTGTGGGTGGGTAATGATGAAGGAAGAAGTGGAGTTGGTTTCCTGTTAAAAGAAGGGTGGAGAGCAGAGGTCTAGGTGGTTTGGGTTAAAATGAGCATTTGAAACCATAGTTACTTTTTTTTCCTTCCAGATAATCTATAGCTTCTGACACTGTTTACTATAGACAGAAATTAAAGCGGATGTGTTTATTCATTGTACTGTTGTACAGTGGAAACTCGTTAATACAAACCCTGTTAATACAAAGTTCTCATTACTACAAAGTGGTTTTCTTTCCCCTTGGAATAAAATGAGAAATTAAATATCAACTTAAATATTCAATAAAAAGTTCTGTTGCTGGTTTAGTAAATACATCTTACTCCCGACGCCATGTTGATGCCACTGTCTTTTGTTTTTATGATGGCAGACTTCCACGAATGCACTAATCAGCTCAATACAAAAACGTCACATATACACAGGAAGTTGAAACAAGTTCCCTTATACATAAAACAGTATAAGAACTAGTTCATTGGTTATAGGAACTCATGATGGTGGTTTGAAAATTTTTTATTTTGGGACTAAACATCCTGAAAATATATAGACATAATTTTTTGAGTTTTTGCAAAAACATGTTAACACAAACCTAATTATTACAAACTGCCAAATTTTAGGTCCCTTCAGGTTTGTATTAATGAGGTTCCACTGTACAACAGGGAGGAAGTAATAAGAAGTGGCAAGCAAGGTGATGCTTTCTATAAATGTGTGAGTGATGTATTATTGAAGAGGAAAATACCACTGCAGTACCAGCAATTACAGGTCATACTTTATGCCCATTATAATATAAGGAGCAGAAACATGGATTTTGGACAGATGAACAGAAAGAATAATGGAGGCGATGGGAATGAAGTTTGCTAGGAGCATGAAGGCTATCATCAGAAGAGACAAGTTGAGGAATGAAATGGTACGAGAAAGAGTTCAGGTTCAGGGTATCTCAGATATTGTAGGGGAAGCACAAATGAGGTAGTATGGCCATGTAAACAGAATGAGCAGTGAGAGGTTGCGAAGGAAAAATGCTGAAATTTAAGTACAGTGAAAAAAGACCTAAGGGAAGACTGAGGAAGAGATGGTGAAGTAGGGAGTGAAAAGAAGAAGAATTGAGCTGACTGGAATACAGTAAAAGAGGAAGAGTGGTGGGAGGATAGAGGATGATGGAGGCGTTTTATCAGGCTGACCTGGTCACAGGCTGCAAGCATCGTCAGGTGGTGATGATGATTTAGCGAGAATATTTTCATGAACTGTGACCCAGGGTTCCCTGTTTAATAAACTCAGAGTTTACAAAACATCAATTTAGCCACAAGATTTTTTGGAATGAGGCATTTAGTTAAATCAGGATTCTACGTATATTGAAAATTACATATCATGTCTATTGTAAGTGTTAGCAACTTCCCTACTGATCCATTGAATCATTGTCTAGATCATTACAGTTAATTTTACTATAACGCACACCTATGATAATCTCATAAACAAACAGGTTTCTGAATTATAAGTTATAAAAACAGTAATGTAATGGAAATTTTACTACTAAATTATGTACTAGTGGTGGCCATTGGTTAACTTAATATTGAAGTTATTAACAGAAAACGGAAAATATCAATGTTGTTATAAGCAGGAAATGAAAGTTTTTTTTTTTATGGGAAAATGATGGGAACAGTAGATAAAAATTTTGTTCATGTAATACATTTAGTGCTAATATTATTTCCCTATGCAGTCTCAATTTTAAATTCAATGTGTTACTTTGCAGTGATAGTTTTGAATGGCTGAAGCAGTTACGCTACTACTGGGATGAGGAAAGCGCTTTATGCTCTGCACGCATGTCGAGTGCATGCCACTCGTATGGATATGAGTACCTGGGGGCCTCCCCTCGCTTGGTTATCACACCACTCACTGACAAGTGTTACCTCTGCCTCATGGGAGCTCTGCAGCTTGACTTAGGTAACAACTTTTCACAGAAATAAAGAGTTGTTAGTGATTGGTTGACACCTGAATAGGAATTAATTGAAATTATTACAGTATTTTATGCACCTAATTGCCCAGGTCTTTTTGCAGTAATTGCCCTTTAAAATTTTTGCAGTTGTACAGAAAATGATTATTTAATAAAATGTTTTTTTTTAGAGTACTGCCTGGTTCTAAAAAATTTTTTGCATAATGTTTTCATTGATATGTATTGGATTGGTGTAACACAAGGTGCAGTGTTATCAAACATGTTCTGCTTTTGTTTCCCGATTAATCTTTTTAAAAATGTTCCATTTGCCTTTATTAAAATATTGAATATTGTACTGTAACATTTTTGAGGATTTGTTTAGTTGATTTCACCTCTGTAATGCTGGACTCAAATAAATGTTGTCAGGTGATATGTTTATAGCAATTACATGTATTGAAATATAGACTTATTATAAGTTTCAGTGTGACAAATATCCAGAATATAAAATTTTGTTTTTAGATAGGCAGGAAAGGGGAAGGGAATTAATCATCCCCTTCAGTAGAGAACCGCAGTAACATTTGCATGGGGTGAGTTTTGGAAACTAATTTCAGGATGGGTAGACAGGGAATTGAACATTCTTCCTCCAGAATCGCAGTTAAAAAGAAAATATAATTTGTTGGGTAAGAAAAATTGAGTACTGTAAGTGATATTTTCATTTGCTATAAATGTTTCTAAACCAAATTAGCAGTGAAATACTAAGAATCAGCTATGATAGTGTTGGTGACCAAGTGAAAGTGTTGAAGATGTAAACTTGTTGTTTAAAGGTGGTGCACCAGCCGGTCCAGCAGGCACAGGCAAGACAGAGACCACCAAGGACTTGGCCAAGTCTCTCGCAATCCAATGTGTGGTGTTCAACTGCTCTGAAGGCCTCGACTACAAGATGATGGGCAGATTCTTTTCTGGTCTTGCCCAGTCTGGAGCATGGTGCTGTTTTGATGAGTTCAATCGCATTGACATTGAAGTGCTGTCTGTAATAGCACAGCAGCTGATTACCATCAGGAATGCAAAAGTTTCTAAGTTGGAAAGGTAATTACAGTCTTTGTTGAGAGTGGCATGATAATGTAAGTTCAAAGATCTAGATTTTCTGCTTTTATGGATCGTTAGTGTGTTGAATAGATGCAGACATAATTTTGGTGTGGTGCAATTTGCAATTGTATTTCATTTTAGTAAGAAAATTTACCTAAACATTGACAAAAAATATACATACACTGGTAAAAAAAAAAGGTGTGCTACAATATTTATGCTTTTGTTACAGTTAAAGGCAATTGTGGGATACATACATATTTCTATCCAAAAGACTTATGTGCATTTTAGTGAATTTAATTTCTTTTATATACCATTTTTTAAAAATTTTTTAGTGTGTAAAATGTTTTTTAGCATATATTTCACAATTGTTGAGTATTAAGTGACGTACAGTCTCCTTTTGCAAAATTGTGTGTGACCGTCTCTAACGACCTCACTGTCAAT
This sequence comes from Medauroidea extradentata, assembly GCA_003012365.1. Lineage (NCBI taxonomy): Eukaryota > Metazoa > Arthropoda > Insecta > Phasmatodea > Phasmatidae > Medauroidea > Medauroidea extradentata. The sequence continues at coordinate 23,295 of PNEQ01107808.1, forward strand.
GAAATGTAAAGCCTAATAAAAGTATTCTTACAAATGTTATGAAGCATACAATCTGTATTATTAATTAGGTTAGTTATTTTTATTATTATGTATAGAATCTAGTATTTGTGGCCTATCTTGAAAATGCTGACAAACTCATGCAGCCATCACAATTGCTTGCTTTAATTTGCTATTCATTTCATTTCATTTCTCTGACATCCTATTTTTCTGTGACATCTTTGCTTACGTCCAACATTATATATATATATATATATATATAATCATGTTAATGTTCTCATTTTATTACAGGATCATCAATGCTGTGTTCATAAAATATTTTGGAATGGAATGTTGAGAAGCAGTTTTTAAATTAATTTGTCTATGATTATAAAATGGTTTTTGTAAAGAAAGAACTATTTTTAATATATTTTTTTTAAATTTATTTAATCACCATATGTACAGTATTTTAAATAATAACACATACGTACGTACGTATTTATACTACAATGTTTTATGGTGTCCATTCAGGTTCATGTTTGAGGGACGGGAGATCAAGCTTGTGCACTCATGTGCAGCGTTCATTACTATGAATCCAGGATATGCTGGTAGGACAGAGCTACCAGACAACCTCAAAGCACTGTTTCGCCCAGTGTCAATGATGGTTCCAGATTATGGTAAGATTTACTTATTTTTAGGTACTAGCATATTGTAGGAGACCTTGATTTTAGACTTCCTAAAAAAAATATACACTTGTTTAATTTTTGCATTTTGACTTATTTGACTCAACTGACATGTTACAAACTTAAGACTTCTCCCATTTTTCCATCTGTGCAGTTCACTTGTCCACTGCTCTCACTGCTGCTAACCATCCTCCTTTAACATCCTTATAATTTTAACACATTTCCTCTTTTGCACCTTTTGTGCATCTCATACACTACAGTATATGAAATATTTCACTCCATAATCTCTAAAATTTAAATTAACGCACTACAGTGGCCTATTTTATGAATTAGGGAATTAAATCTGCATGGTATTGTGGTTCAGTAGGGCACAGCATGGGAGTTTGTTCGGGCATCTCACCCGCTCCAGCACCTGAGCGTGTTATGTTCGTGTGCTGGCACTTCCGTATTTAAAACAGGTCCATAACGGCACATTCATAATTAAGGTGCTGAGCAGTGTAAGGTAGGGCAGCCCTTGCGAACGTATTTACACCATGACGGTGATTCTTTCTACCCTCCACTGTTGGCATTTGTGTTTTGAGGGTGGGCCTGGATGGAAACAGTGCGTACGTGACCATTCGCTCACCTCTTCATACTATACTCATCCCTTCTGAGAGATTTTTTTTAAGTGGCTGGGCAAGCACGCAGCAGCATTATGTTGCTACCATTTGATTGAGGTAACACCTCCCAGGCAGCTGACTAGGGGAAGGAGTCACATTGGCTAGTAGAATACGGCAGTTGCAAAGCAGGAGCCAGTAGTTCAGAGACCATTGTTTAGACAGTCAGCTTAGTTTGGAGTATTGTTAGCAGGAACGACTTGAGAGGTTGTCAGGGGTGCATTATCGCGCAACAATAGAGGCAGAAGGTAGTTCTGGGATAGGGGCCCGTCCTGAGTTAAGTTCTAGTGGTTGGGCAAGGGGGCCAGGGCCGGATCTAGGGGGAAGCAAATGAGGCACGTGCCCCGGGCGGTAGTCAGAAGGGGTGGCAAATCCTGCATGTTCGAGTCACTGCTGCCTTTATAAATTGTGGACGAATTGGCGGAGGGAGGTGGGGGGGGGGGTATAAATGTAGATCCGGCCATGGGGGGCACTTGTATATTTTGGAAATAAATGGTGTACTGTAAGCACTGTAATCAATAACAATGTCCATTATTCCAGTAAAGACTATCCTCTTTACCTGAAACCGTCTCTCATCTTCTGTTCAGGCTACCATCATCATTTCATGTCGGCAGTTGAACTATGTGTTAGTTTGGGAGGGAAATTTAGGGATCTCTTATTGTCGAAGCCAGGCAGGCCCAGGTTAGACACTGTTGAACTACATAAGGCGGGGTACACATCTCACCGGGTGCACTGTGGATGTGGATCGGGTCCCGAGTGGTGATCCTAGTGTAGGGTGGCTGGATGTGGCGTCCCCAAAACGGCTTCGAAAGAGTGTTACACCCCTTTTTCTGAGTAAGGAGTTGGGACTAATTGTTGATTGCTAATTGGTCCTCACATGCTCCTTCCTTGTCTTCCTGTGTACCTCATCAACATCCCAGTGTCAGGCATCTTTGTTGGTTGTCTAGGGTAGTCTGGTGGGAGAGACACCTTCAGCACTCAGAGAATAGCACAAATGTTAGCCCCCAGCAGGTACTCAAAACAGAGGAAGATACTAGTCCCAAGAAGAGGTAGGTTTCAGGTAACAGACACACCAAGAAGTTTGTTCCAACAGGAGGGACAAACCTGCTGCAACAACCTGCACAGACTTCTGCTTTCTAGTTCTCTCTGGCAGGCGTCAATGAAGGCTAGCAGGTCTTACTGAGACTCCCCAACAAACGTAAATACTCCTGCATTAAGGTTGGTTATGGAGTAGGATCTTGGGAGCTCTATGGTTCTCATTGAGGGTGAAGGCTTTATTATTCACTGCTTTTTGCAAGTGGAACTGAAGAACATGAGGCCAGCTATACCTTGTGCCTTGTATACAGTGTGTAACTTTTTTTTTTTTTTGCAAAATTCATAGACATTTGGCTGACATTTTGTGAAATACGTAAACATTTGGTTGATCTAACTACAAAGTACATTGTTTTTGGTAGGCCTTTTTTAGGTCACTCTGTTACCAAAAATAACCCTATTCTGGTCACAATTCTTTTAAAGAAACTTGACTTGTCACTGCGCACAAAATTTGAAAACTCAAGACCATCTGAAGCTTCAGAGTCATTTCCCGAAGTTGAAGAACTTATTAAATTTCTACAATTAGTGGCTGCTCGGCTGGAAAGTGCTCATGACATTGGGGTGAAACG